>JAVCKZ010080581.1:0-12743 GCA_034780755.1 Lepetodrilus elevatus
CGTACTCAGACTATGACGTCACATGACGTTTTATGAACAAAATTCTGAGTGGAGTACGAAATCGTACTCAGAAAAGTTTCGTAATCTCGTGGCATGCACTCGCTGCCCGTCATGACGTTGCCAACGTCGAACTGACGTTGCCTATTATCGTCGTTTATGTCTGCGGCTGTGGCTAAAGGATATTCCAATGAAAAGGTCGATAGACTCGATACCATCTGATTCCTACAGTACGTAGACGCACGCTTACTTCTGACACGGTGATGTAATGTTGTCGGTGTCGATGACGTCATATCCGATACCTATTACGTAGATGTAATGTCGGAGGTACTGGTATTTCTGTGGCATTGTCGCTCGTTGCCTTTCGCCTCTTGGACAGTTGCTCAAAAAGTCCAATAACGGTTTGCTTTGTGCAGCCAAACTTGTTTGCTATGTTGTTGTTCGTTTTCCCGAAACATGTCAAATAGACGGCTCTTTTTCGCTCTAAAGCTGATACTCTTGGCATTGTTTTTGTGGTTTTTTTTCTCAAAAATGCCAGTGCTGCTAGTTACAACCGTTCGCTTTTCCATTTTCATATATACGGAATTAGCGAAATTAGTGATTTTTCGAAAATTGACCCATACTTGAAAAACTATTTCTTTGTTGCCTTACCTGTCTGCCAAACAAATAGTTAGGGTTACATTGTGGAGAGAAAAATATATGTGTGGAAAAGCAGGGTGGAAACTTTGTTTATAATAAACTGAAGTACAAAAGACAGTTTCCGCCCTGCTTTTTTAAATATTTATTAAAACACCTAGATTTCACTTCTTTTCGGAATGGTGTTCTGAAGACGTATGTTTGAAAGAGAACTATAGTGAATGCTCGCATGTAGTTACATATTAAAATTGCATATAGGTAAAACATATATAAAATGTACAAGCAAGTTCTAGGGGTGTTCACTCACCTTGCTTCCTAGCAAGTAGCCGCATCTGGGGTGCGTTCAAAGACACAAGCGCTGAGTAAGCCGCTTAGCTAAACTGGTTCCCTGTCCCATGGACGATCCATGCGACTCTTGAGACAGTGGCTAGTTTGGTAAGCCGCTTGCAAGCCGCTTGCGTGTTTGAACGACCCCCTGGTGTAGTATGGTTACGTTTTCTTAGAAGATATATCAAAGAATGAATAGTATCTCCCTTCTATAGATGAACGTTCAGTATAACAATTATCTTTAACGTGTTTCATACAGTATAATGTGTCAGCTATATATTAGGATTTACACTGATATTTTAAAATTAAAATGTACAGCTTTTGTGATTGATATATGAACGTATAGAATCTGATTTGTCTCATGTATAGTGTAATTTCAAACCACAGCGGTAATATTTCTTCACCAATAAAAACTCAATAAAAAAAAATCACGTTAAACTGATCCTACGGTAATTTGTAAATTTATCTCGTCTAGACGTAGTATACTCTTCATGCATCTTATAACGTCCCTGAAGGAACACTAACTACCCGAGAGCATCATATAAATTCTAATGGGAATTTGATAAGCATTATACTCATAACAACCAATAACTCTAAGTTATATATATATATACACTGACGTCCCAAAGAAAGTGTCCAGTACACTTGACTGTCTATTTTAAAAAGTAAAACATTTACGTGTATTTGTATACATTGGGATCGATTTCCGAAATGAAGTATATTATCCACTTATCTTATTGTTAATATTATAGTATACATGACCTTATCCTCGAATATCGGGGAATTATGACTTAGATTCGACGGAAGTTAGGTATAGTCATAATGAACCGAGAAGACTTAATTCCTGCTTCAGAGATGATCATTGGAGCTCCAAGGGAAACCGGAAGCTGAAATGCCACTTTGTTGACATCTGAAATTGTATATTTTAAAAAATCTGCCTTACTATTTTCAGGCCTCGAAACTCACTCATTTTCTAAAGAACTGCCGCCATTGTATTAACGACGGTTTATATTTATTACACATCCTTTAAAATTTGCACTTTCTTTCTATCAAAATATGAAAAAAATATTAATGCGAACTTGAAAGAAACGCCCCTAAAAGGAGAATTTTTAATGTTCCCCTATTACTTAAATGATTGATTTTTATTATTTACATTTTTTTTTTAAATACATAACATTTTAGATTCTATTAACTTATATGACCCGTTTTATTGAAGAAAGCGTCACTATTTTCAGAATGCAATACATTCATAGAAGGTAGGACAACCTTGAAGAATGACGATCCTTGTAATTGTCATACATTTGTTTTTACCAATTTCGTCACACATAATAAAATAAACTGTGACAGCTAACTCACTTTGAGTGAAAACATGAAAGCCTCTCTGTCTTATATCTTTTGTAGTGTTTTTTGTTGACAAATTAAATTGAGTTTCACACCAGTAACAGAAGATATGTTGTAATTTCAGATAGTGCGAAGAAGATGATCTATGAGTTTTGACTTAAAAATCAAGCATGCCGAATATAACCTTTCCGATTATATTTTACTTTAGATGACGTACTCAACGACCACCATTTTCTTTTAGTACTAGGACAAATTCAAATTCAAACCGAAGTTTCAAATAAACCAACGTTTCCATCGGAGATCTACGAAGATATTATCTTGGAACTTGTCGGGTACGCTTATTTTCTAACAGTACCAAATATAGTTTGTATAATGGTACCAAGCTGGGTGTGTGTGTGGGTGGGTGGGTGAGGGTGTGGTGTGGTGTGGTGTGGTGTGGTGTGGTGTGGTGTGGTGTGGTGTGGTGTGGTGTGGTGTGGTGTGTGTGTGTGTGTGTGTGTGTGTGTGTGTGTGTTCAAAGACGCAAGCGGCTTCCAAGCGGCTGACCAACCTAGCCGCTGTCTCTAGAGTAGTATGAACCGTACATAACACAGGGAACCAGTTTAGCTAAGCAACTTACTCAGCGCTTGTGTCTTTGAACACACCCCTGGTAAACTATCGGTCTCTGCCAACTCACACCAGACATATAACAAGCAATGCGCACGCGCAGCTCCGAGATTCATCTGGCCAGTCATCAAACTTAAATTACCTTCGGGAGAGTTGTCCGGACGCTTGTGTTATTCCGAGTAATTTAAGGCCCATTAAAGAAATGGGATTCATTGTCCAGGGAACTCGTTAGTGAGAAACGTATAATTATCACTTAAATGGCATCACGAAGACGTTCCGTGGTGATCCTAGCCAATGATACGTCTGTCAAAGAACACACCTAGACGTATGAACTTAAAACTTGACCTCGTTGAGTACACCCAGTGCGGTACTGGGCCCATATTCTCGAAACTTATTAGCTAAGAACTTCTTAGTTGGAGAATATCTCTTTAAAAACATTAACAGAAGAAGAAAAAAAACACCAGTTGGGCACATTCTTAGTACTTACCGGTACGAACTTCTGAGGTCTTACAAAGTTTCTAGAATACGGATCCTGATCATGACGTCACAATACAGCTGGAGAGAAAGATAGGTCATCTAAACAATATTAATTTTAGCATCTTCCTAGATATACCTTTAAATTAAAAAAAATATATATTATATTCGGAGTAATGTTAGTTAGGCATGTATACACTAGTAGGACTATATATAAATTTAGTGGGATACATACTAGTATTGGAAACTGAACTAGTGTTTTCTCTGTGCTAATTTATGTCTATTTTTCTGATGCGGAACTGGAAAGATATATTAATAAATGCTCATTTGTATGTAATGTTAAATTGCAATTTTTAGATTGACCATTCTTTTTCTGAAAAAAATAGTCTTTTGAACCCTATTCAATTATACATTTCCAATGCATGAATAAACCGATACATTAAAAAAACCTTATTTTTTCTCTCAAGGTTTTACCTTTATTTCATATTATTATATCATGACACTACACGGGTGCCAATACGTAGTTGTATATAGGAATAGCCTTTGGTTCCAAATGAAACAGGTTTTATGCAATTTAACTCGAAAATCTGAATTTATACCACTACACTGACTTCCGGCGGATGCATCAAGCAAACTGGCGTTGTTCGGTCATTTCCTGCTGAGTTGTCTTTCCCTGCATTCTGTCAATTTCTGCCCCAGCGGACCTTACCCATTGTATCTGTTCATATGATTAAGTGGATATGTTTGTACAAATGTTTACATTATATGACTATTATATAGCGAATATTGAAATGATAAGCGAGAATCGACAGCCTCCCAAATTAAGCTTATATATATATATATGCTAAAAGCTAGTGTGAAAAAAACGTCAAATGCTTCTATATTTGACATAATACGTATTTACAATTAGTGCAAATAACGATTATTGTATTTCGTATTTCAATTCAGCTCTGAACAAATCATTATTCTGCATCTGTGGATATAAGTTCTCCGCACCATTACCTTTCAAAGGCTTGACTAAAATCTATATGTAACGGTATATTCATTAACATGGAGTGACTGACATTATATTTGTTTTTAGACATACATATAATTTAGACATCCCTTATCCATGCAACTGCAATGTGTTAAACCTAAATGTTGACCGATGCAAATCACTTTTGAAACAATGGAAGTAAGCCCTACACAGTGGGTTTCGAACTCTTCAATTGTAAAGGCTAAATAGTACAATGTCCGCCTCGTGTATGTTTGCTCATGCGCAACCAACCGGAAGATTGAGCATGATGTGAATACGCCATTGTCATGTTGGAATGATCGATTTGTGCCAGGGGAGGGATGTAGGTAGGGGTGAACTTTTGAAATAATGTATGTTTGTGCATGCATGTCTCTCTCTCTCTGTGTGTGTGTGTGTGTGTGTGTGTGTATGTGTATGTGTGTGTGTGTGTGTGTGTGTGTGTGTGTGTGTGTGTGTGTGTGTGTGTGTGTGTGTGTGTGTGTGTGTGTATGTACCAATCTTCCTCAAGGAAGGGCAGAACTTTACCCTTGACTCCGTTTTATAGGATATATCACCAAATAAAACCCCATAGACGACTGTGTTAAAGTATATATTCATATGTACTGATTCAGTCACACAGATACCACAAAGCAAACTCCATTGCAAAGTTCAGTTCCCCAGCAATTTATAAATCAAAGGAAAAAAAAACACATTCCATTTATCTTGTTTACGTTTCACAGTAAGTAGCATGACGTCACCCTAGATTAGCACTGAATATAAATATACTGTAAATTGCAACTACAGGACATGTATCATGAAGACCACACTAATTAACAAATTAAGTACTCATGTAATTCAAATTGAATGTTTTTAAACGGCTGTCCAATAAGCATGATGTAGGCTAAATGGCTTTCCCATTTATAACCAATCCACGGCTAGAAAAGTTGCACCAACTTTTTCTGGCGGCAAATTCAACTGATTTGGTATTACCTATAACGGAGTTCTAAGATCACATAGCCTATAGGAAAGATGGTACAGGTCGTTTGTCGTGTTGAATGCATACGACATCACAGTCATAGATCACATGTTAATGGTTATCATGGAACTGACAGAAATATCCTTTACAGTAATAAACGTGTGCCCTTTATCGTTTCGCTCAGATTAGCGACGTTTCTAGTTTGTTTTCTAGCGTTGTTCTTTGTATTATATTTACAAATGGCCAATACAGATAACGGTGCTCGTTCCTCGTGAAGTCTCTTATCCAAGAGGTATTGTTACAAATATCCGTCTCGATGCCGTTACCTGTAATCGTGCTACTACTTAATCATTGGCGGCCGACCTACGAGACTCGCTTAATTAACAACAAAGACATTGGGTATCCCTCATTGCTGCCAAGTGACGTCTCGAAAACGGACATATCAAAGAGAAAGATTTGAGAACAATGGTGTACGGCTCGGATGAAAATCACTTCACCGGTTCCGAAACAAAAGAGCGCTTAATCTGATCTGGATCACGAATGCTCTGTCTTTCGCGGTGTCCATTACACTTGGAATCGTTGTCTGCATACGTGAGTGGCGATTGGAAATTGATTCGTGCTTAATCCCCAGGGCGAGTATTGACAGCCTTATCGTCTCCGCTGGAGCGAGCGCTAGCGTTCGAGAACTTGCGACTGGGTCCGGTATGAAGGAAACGCAATCAGAGTTATGCGCAACGTCGCAAGTTGAAGGACTATCATTGGCCGTTATTGGACGTGTGTAAGAAGTGATGGACAGGTACTGATAGGCAAGAGCTGACAATCGCCGCTATTCACATCATTCAGACCGCTAAGAAAAGCTTGTGAATTCCAAGCAGTGGCTTTTAGAAACGGACGCGTGATGATATTGAAATAGCAAGAGGTAATTTGAAGTAAATCCACTTGTTGAGGACGTCGAGGGTGGGTGGGGGTGGAGTGGGTGGGTGGGTGGGATAGTAGAGAGAGAGACAAAGGGAGAGAGACACGGAGAGAGAAAGGGAGAGAGATCAGAGGGAGGGAGCGAGAGAGAGAGGGAGCGAGAGTGTGTGCGAGATTGAGCGAGTGTGTTAGAGAGATAGAGAGAGAAAAGGAGAGAGAGAGAGAGATAGAGAAAAGAGAGAGATACGTAGATGTTCTCCAACTCTACAATAAAACACTTTTTCTTTATCCCTGCAGTAAAATTTGTTAACAGTGTAACGGTGGATGGTGCGCTCTACAAATACATAGTATAGTATATTGCGTTTGCGCAAAAGTACATTTCAGTATCACCAAACGTAATTATTAACACAAATGCATTGAGTTATAAATTCAGTTGTAGCTAGCTAGTTTCTGCACCTGCGAAAGACTACTATTTCACAGAACTCCTACCGGAGTGTTCCTATACAACGTTTTAATTAAGTTACAAATTACAACGACGTTGTACAATAACGTTGTGTGTTTGCCGGGTCACGTGGAATCTCGTCACATCTCATCTCGTGACATTTCGTCACATCGAAAACAAATCTTCCCATCAATTGCCTAGAATTCTGTAAAGGCATTTGATTATGCCCTGTGCTGCACCATTAGGACATTAACGAAACACCCCTGGGCGTCGATAACACTACAGTAATAAAGGTTCATAGGTCCAGGCCCCGCAATGTAGCAGATGACATCGTCCTATTGACAAGAGCCATCAGAATTACTATATGGCAAATGCTGCTCACATGTCCATGACTATACGAAAACATACGTTACTTAAATGATTATGTACATATACATAAACTGCGAATGCAGCATAATCAGCATATAATTATAATAGAACATATGTTGCACTACACTCTGTAGAATCTGATCAATAAATCTGCGATTATCATAAACGCATACAGTACAGTCCGAAGATATAAATACCGGTGTGATAGTTTGATTATGCATCCGGGAATAATATCCGATACGGAGCAATTATATTCTGTTCCTGCGAACCTGTACTTTGACACATGTCATTAGACGGCAGTGTAACGAGGAGATGTAGTGGGGTGAGATACCATCGCTATTTGGAGTAGACCGTAGATATTGCTTGCATTCTTATGAATATGACCAACAAGGGAATTTCGCCATTGTGATGCGGACAGGTTTTATGTTCGGCCAATAAATGCTTTGAATACCATCCCCCGATGGCGAACCATTAGTAACCTCTGTAGACTGGACAAGGAAGCGAAATAACAGATTATTGTTGTCCATGACATACCGAGATACCAAACAGCATAATGTGTGGTGTGGGAGTTCACGAGTATGGTAATGAGGTTGTTTATCACAAGGATGGATCTACTTGCAGACCAACGATTAACACGATTTTTATTTATTTGGATGTTCAATAATGGGTGGGGTGTTATGTACTCCATCACATAAACCTTCCAAGTCCCGGGAACTGCCATTCTATTCCGTTCTTCATTGTATATGTTTGTAGCATATTTTGTAACACATTCTCAGGATTCTGCCAGTACCTTTTGACGTCTTTCATCCGTATTTTTGTCAATATTGTTTAACAAACTATATATTTAATCGTAGCTAACCACAAACAGTATATGTTTAAAATACAAAATTATTATCAGAAATATTGCTTGGATTGCATACTCCCCAGGGCGTTGAGAAAGTAAGTAAAACCACACTGATACATTGATAGTGGTAATAATGTAGGGCAGCGAGCTAGCCCTTGTCAATGGCGTTTCGTATCAATTTTTCGATTTTTAATGATTTTGACATTTTTTGAAAAGTATCAATTTTCCAAATATGCCCAAATCATTAAAAATCGAAATATTGACACGAAATGCCATTGAAAGTGCTAGGCAGCGAGCATGCCTTCGACCTTGGATTGGGCGCAATTCTTCAATACTTTAATAATTATATACCCGGTAGGACAAACAATTGGTTCAGAAGGTTCAGACAGACAGACATACACAATCCTTTGTAAACTAACTGAATTACAACCAGATCACATACACATCCTTGATAAAGATGTCATTTTCGGATGACATGTGGGCACTTTCTATGTCCGCCTTCTAGGTACTGGCTTCTAAGACACTTATCGTAAACACAGGGTTGTCAAATGTCAATACAAAAAGTGTTACAAAAGTGTAAAAACAGGGTTGTCAAATGTAAATAACAAAAGTGTTACTAAAGTGTTACAACTTTTTTCCGATCACTTTAAAACCGGACTCCATCAGGATTTCGTTTTGAGGTTTCACGGTATGGACACTTTGCATTCAAGTCAATGCATATAGGACATTTACGACATTTACTACATTTAGGACATTGTGATGGTTATTGACATCTATGTACAGTCATTGCCAAGAGACAGAGATGAAAGCAAAGCTGTACTTTTCCTTTTAGTACTGATGGCTCTGTACTGATTGTGGGCGATATACGTAAACGTTAAATACTCTTTGACCGTTAAATGTCGTAAAGGTTTGTTATTTGATTGACCATGGGGAATTGCCGACCTGAGGGTAAATGTAAGCGTGAAAGTGTTCTTGTTTGAAATTTCTACAGACCAGGGGCCCGGAACAATAGTACCGTTACGAGAGTCGTAACTTCTGTACGTTAGTGCACTGTACGGAGTTGCTAAGGAGTTACGACTCTCGTAGCGATACGATTGCTCCATGGAACGTGGGCCCGGGACCATGTTCCCGATGCTATCGTAAATGTATTTTTCTATAATAATAAGCCTTCTTGGCGGTAAAATTGACTTTTGGGATCATCAAATGTTCCTCCACGAAGGCTTGGCAATATCGCTACGTATACGACGGCTTCGGGAGTACGACTTCCCCAGCCATCCCATTTCCACCAAAATCCCCACCCCATCCAGCTCCTATTGCGATAGGTAAGCAAACATATTTATTTGAGACTAATAAACATGTCTATTGTGATGCCAACATGTCACAACATCTGTTAATATACTACTCAAAATTTGCTAAGGATCGTACCATTTATGTAGGAAAATTATATTATATAATACCACACTTAATAGTGATCCCTATCAAATTTTGAGTAGTATACATATAGAACGTATTTCAATACTGAGCTGTTCTATTGTTCGTTGGTCCGGGGGACTTAATGCGTTCACGATTAGTTGGTTGACTTCTCGGCTTGTCAGCTTAGTGACACAGTAAGCTTGCGAACACCGATTGGGAACAGATGAACCTAGGATGGGAACTGGGTTAAAATATGGGAAAAGTAACTTCTACATATAGTGATGCGGATTCGAACTCGGGGCCTAGATTCGAAGTATGACGAACTACCATTGTAGTCATCACAGTAGCCACCACTGGCAGTTCTGAAGGTACTTCACCAATGACCCCGTGTGATGATAAATCCATCAACAAAACCTCTTATTATACTATAGAACATTCATAGGTTTACCCACAGGCACTTGAATCGGGCCATTATATTTTTTTAAATATATATATCTATATTTTTTAAATATTTGTTTTCTTAATGTACTTTTATTTAAAATATATTCTGTCCAAAACAAATTCAAAAAGTGAAAAACATTTTTATTCAAAAACGCCATCGACGGCATATATTTATTTTCACTTTTTGAATTCTTTTTTTTTGACAGAATATATTTTAAATAAGTGCCTGTGGTTTACCATTGGAGCCTATGGGGCGGCAATGAAGTAGAACGATAGGGCACATTAATATAGAGCACTGCCCAACACTGCATAAGCTCTTAACATTGCTAGATTTGGCCTCGAGATTATGAAACTGAGTACGATTTCATACTCCTCAGAATTGTGTTCATAAAACGTCAAGTGACGTCATAACCCTAGACTCACAGCATACTCAGTCTATGACGTCACATGACGTTTTATGAAAAAAATTCTGAGTTGAGTATGAAATCATTCTCAGACCATTTCGTAATCTCGGGGCCTGTTGACGTGGATGTTGAGACCACTACCATGAACAAAACATACTCGGTTCAAAGAGTCATCTCAAATGTGAATGAACTTACAAAGACTACTACCGTCTCGGACACGACAATACCCCATATAACATTGACTCTCAATCGCCACGTAAATTAGGAATTATACTAGCAACGGCTCCACATTATTCAGTGCTAATATGGCTGTCAAACACAGTATTCCGGGTTCCCGCTGAACCTTCCACCGCCTCTCTCCCGACAGGCCTCGCAAGTCCTCGGGGATGCGCTATAGCTCGGACAGCACTCCGGTTACGTACTTGAGATGTCTCTATCTATTAGCCATCCCCCCAGTTTACAGCCGGCCGCACGCACTGTCTGGCCGCGACTGGCACTTTGTCCATGAATAATAATTTCGGACAATCTGCGCGTTCCATTTGCAGCGCGTTCCAATCGTATACGTGATAATGGCTGTGGGTATATGTTTGTGGGTGATTACGTCGTTGCAATTTGAGCCTCATCTCCTGTAGGTCCTGGTATAGCGGTTCTGTCAGCCTCAATTTGCGGCCAGTAGTGTACGTACATACCATTGGCTATGACAACTACGTAGATGGAGTTGTTTTCTGGTTAGAACTATGTGTGATTCGGTATAAATACAATTAATATTAGTATTAGTATTAGTAGTAGTAGTAGTAGTAGTAATGGAAGTAGTAGTAATGAAAGTAGTATATAGTATCTAGTAGTAGTGGTAGTCATAATAGTAGTGGTGGTAGTAGTAGTAGTAGTAGTAGTAGTAGTAGTAGTAGTAGTAGTAGTGGTACTAGTATTATTAGTATTATTATTATTAGTAGTAGTATTAGTATTAGTATTTTTATTTTATTTTATTATTTTTTTTGTATTGGGGTTTAAAGTCGCTTTCTAGAATATTTCACTAATATCACGACTATCACGAGTTTTAGTAGTAAAAGTGGTAGTAATATTAGTAGTAATAATGGTAGTTTAGGTTAAACATATTTTATTGCCCAAAATGTCATGGGACTGGATAAAAGCTGAATGTTTTACGAGATCCGCTCTTTAATAAAATACAAAGAAAATAATTAAGTTATATGTACAAATATATATAAATGAACAAAGTTGGGGATTTACATGTGATCGTATTAATCGTATTAATGGTAGTAATGGTAGAATTATTAATACTAGTAGTAGTAGATTTAGTAGTAGTTAGTAACCATATTAAAATAATGGTTGGTCGGGTGGTAGCGCAGTGGTGGAACGTTGAACTTCGGAGCAAAAGGTTCCAGGTTAAAACACTGACAGAAATACATTGACCGGAACTAACGAAATAGATTATCTCCCCTTCAAATTATGTCAGCTTCTTGGGGCATTCGTAGCAACTTAGCAAATCTGTGGATGTTGCTCGGTTGATCCGTTTGCTTCTTGGGGCTGTCTTCCACACAGACATTATACGATAACACCCGCGAATATGATACAGAAATATATATCGTCGTAACGCTGATTAATCCACTATCAGATAGAATTTATTTTCTATGAATGCGTATATAACAACAATATTAGGCATAGTATTTATGCATTAATAATTACTAGAAAAGCAGCAAAAGAAGGACATGTTTAGACGCGAGGCATATCTCATGGTCTCCTAAACATTTTGTAAGTAGCTAGATGAGACCCATAATTACCCATGGACACGGCGGTCCGCAGGGAATCGCCATTGATAATGGACATCGTCCATTTGCTATTTATCTTTGAACATGCCCACGTAAAACAATCATTGGCATTTGCTAAATCTGAAACGAGGAGCCTTTACTCACAGGGGTCATCAACCGGGTAATCACCGTCATGGACCCAAACCATCGGCACTGTCATCAGTAGCCACAGCACTTTGAAACAGGCCATTATTTTGTTTTAATAAATTATATATTTTAAAACAAAAAACAAAAGTCATTTATTTTAAAATATCATTTTGTTGTTGTTATAGACTTTAGTAGTAGTAATAATAATAATAATATTAATAATAATAATAATAATAATAATAATAATAATAATAATAATAAAGGATTAAAAAACAAGAAGATACACAGAATAATATTTTTAAAAAAAGAGAAAAATGTCAAAAAATGTAAATCAATAGGTCTTTCACCTGTTTTTGTTTAACGATACATGTCTTTAAATAAATTAAAAAATTAAAAAACCATCGACGACAACAACGGGTCTGTTTGCGATTGTTTCTTTAAAACAATATTATCACTATATATATCACTATCGTGTAGAATACTGTCGTATTTACTTTCTTGATACTAGTACCTTAAGTCGTGGCGCCTCCAGATGGCATTAAAACAATGCAAGACAAACATTGGCGCATATTTCTATAGTATAATATAGACCAAACGAAACATCTAAGAAAAAGTGTATTTATTATTAAAAATACAGTTGACAATAAATGT
>JAVCKZ010080592.1:0-12739 GCA_034780755.1 Lepetodrilus elevatus
CAGATATATCTTCATCAAACCACCATTCCCGCACCCCCCCCCCCCCCCCCACACACACACAACCATGTAACCATGTGGTGACAGTCTGTCATCGAACTTCTATGGTCATTTGGGAATTGGTAACGTTTGGGGATGTATGTACAAGTTGCGAATCTAATATATGACAGTGTCAATCCAATTATTACCACAGGCACAGTGATTAGTATTGTCTAATACAAGCATTGCTATAACCACCTCCCTAATTAAAAGCATACCGTTTTGATCATGATCATTATGACCGATTTCTCTTATAATTAATAGGAAATAAGTGTACATAGTCATATATGTAACACGAACAATATGTATTGATAATTCAATCGTGCCATTAAAATGAAACATGGAGCTCTTGATTGTTGGCAAGTACAATCTAACCTTTTCTTTCTCTTTTGTTAGCTCTCTCTCTCTCTCTCTTTGTGTGTACTAGTGTACTTTGTATGAAGTTATTAAAGCAAAACAGACATGGGGTACTATGCATGCACATACGCGGAAGCTATGTAGACATCCGCTGAATGGAATGGAAGCTATGTCGTATTACTCAAACATTAACACATCACAACCACCTGTTTACTGATATACTATTGTATTTTTAGATAACACATATCCGGACAAACTATACACATTTAAAATATGTATAACAAACATAAACATGAAGAATAATTAGCTGGTCGAATACAATATGTAGGTGACTCGAATGTTCATAATGTTCAGATAATAATTCCTTTGAGTATTCGCTAGGTCTAGGACATATTTATCAAAATTCAAGAATATTGGTATTTTCTTTGAGGCAAATATATTCTACAGACCGTTGACCATTATGTTTCTGTATGCACAGATGCTCACGGTATTAAAGGCATAACATCACAGTCTGACACAGATTAAGTTGTCGTTTTGGACCGAATTGGAGTTTAAAATGCAAATTACATGCTCTTAGCATACACATTCTCGCTATTCTACCTCCAAATATATCTTTACCGCTGTAGGATAGGTAAGATTCCATTGCAGTTTACACTTCCTGGTATAATTCGTATACAATACGTCCAATCTCACATTTCCTCTGGTTTCCTGACTAATGGAGATAACTATACTCATTGAAGACGGTCAAAGTAATCTTTCACGACCACTGGCGTCATTATGTGCGAGTCGTGGCTAATTAATAAATGATAATACAAAATGAAAATATTGATAACTAGTGAAACATGGTGAATAAGTAATTGGCTGTATAAAGCACTTGTTTAGTCAAAACAAATGCATATATTTTCAGGTAAAACCGTGCTAGACCACTATATCGGTCAACCATATGTGATAGTATGCCTTTAATAGTACACAGCTTACAGATTCATCAATCCGTCGACAAAATCAGGACGGCAGTTTCCTAGCCAGCCTTTAGACATTCCATGATATAACAAGGGCTAAGAGATTCAAATAAGGAAGATAATTTGATGTGTATGTCTGATGGTATTACGAGTAGAGCCTTTTAACGTGGATAATTTATCTGAACATTTATAGGAAAGGTAACCAGATATAGAATCTGCCATGTCCACTAAGACCAGTCACTAAAATGTGGAGTAACGTCCATTCAACATGATTTATACATTTCCTCATCAATGGCCCGGCGTAGACTAGCGTGAACAGAATAACATTGAACATTTCTTGGCAAATCAATACATGTAATTCAATCTGAGGAAATAAAAATCTACAGGGTCCAACAAATGTAAGTTTAGTGACCAAGACTATTTGGTTGAGATTGCTTGGCACCAAAGTTCTTCTGGATCTAGAACTAAGTCGTATTGATCTTAATTGAGCACTCGTGGTGGCAATGCTACCAAGATTATCGTAATCTTTACGCTTTGAAACCAATGCGTAAAATGCAAATGAAAAACGAAATTAATAGATATTGAGTTTTTGAAATGCACTTTGTTTTTACATTAAAATATTTGTTGAATGCCATAGTACAGAGTGTCCTTGAAATACCGATGTGTAATTTGTGGTGAAATTAGCATGTCGCTCAATTCTCTATGCTGGATGCCTTAAAGAACAATTCCAGTTTCTAATCCAGCAAGGAGAGGGTTAAATAACGTCTAAAATATGCGTCAACACGACAATTTCTTACAAATAATCTACTAGTATTCATTTAGCGTACTGGAGTATATAGACTCACCGTGCATTTATTCTGATCGTATTGTACCGTCTCAAATAACATACTCTGATCACGATGTTGAGTTAGTGTCACGTGTTGGTAAGCCTACTACACATAACTCTTGTAATGGTTGAATGAGACCCAGTCAAACATCTTCTCACATGCTTACTCTGCTCATGCACTGGTAACGTGTACGGACTGTGAATTGGTATCTGAAGTGACTCATCAGTCCTAGCCAATATTCTACCAATTTGCATATCCAGTATAGAGGATATTTCTGTAATAATCGCTAGTTCACTAGTTTACTAAATAATGTTGTTAAAGTATTTCGTAGTGGTGGCATAATTATGGTCCTGTGCGTTGCACGTCCGACCGTTCAGGTTTAACGTTATATAAGCACGATCGAGATCGGCTGGTTCCAGTTCGTGGATGGATGATTGAGAATCTGAGAGAATCGAATTCGTCACATTTAGCCCCCGCACAAGGTGGTACCACCTTAAGCCCATTGACCTAGTTCTAAAAGGTCTGTTCATCCAGCAGGTAGGATGATATGGACATGATAATCTTCTAGCGCCTTCACCGACAGATTGGGATCTATACGGTTATACTCTCTGGGGTGTTGAGAATGAAACTGACCGGTGTAATCACCGCTATGAACGCGCTCTGTGGCGTGGATTTGGCACAGCATAATATTAATGTGCACATTAGTATCATAACAATATGTGCCATATTGAGGCAAGGATTGCTTTTCATTATGAAAATAAAATGATAATGTTAATTCACACATGCACAATTCAGAAGCCTCTTTCTACTAGAGGAATAGAGCATGCCTTAGTGATTAGTGCTTGTGATGAATCCAGTTAGGATATGAGACAACATGTCTGGTTTAATGGGGCATTACTTGCATGAATTTCATTTAATTCAGTCGAGTAACAAAATAAGCGTGGACATGTTCAATGTATTCTGAACTACACAATTTTAAAATATTAGATTCAGCCCAGTATAAATATACTGCAGCATACAGTTATAAACTGTAGAAAAGTTTAATCTTTATTAACATAGGTTTGCCATAATATCAGAACGATTTATTCATAATAATAATGATAATAATTATGCATCAGGTAATATATACATATATTTACAGGTGCATGAACATGCCATTTGTGCCGCATTTATATTACAATACAAACATAAAGACATTTGAAAATAATATTGTCACGGTTAATATAATCATGTCAATAAAAAAGTACTACACCAAGACCTCAGTACCAACAAGAAACATAATAATTATTGTCATCTTATCAAGGACTGATAATAACAATTAATTATTTCATTGAAATATGACGCATTCATAAACTCGTTAATTAGAGATAATCAGTTTGCATATTAGAGAAAACGCGGTTAAATAATAATCAAGCAACTATTTCTGTACATCGGCATTGGAATCAAATCAGGCACATTGTCAAGGAGAAATGATTGATTTCCTGTAATAAGTTTCGTGTGACCTGGATACCCCCAGCCACAACTTGGTAATATCAACAGTAATACGAGACAGAGCTAGGAAAGCGTTGGTTGTCCTCCAGGTCATTTGTCTTAAACTCTGTCCATTAGTCAATCGTTAATCGTCTTCATATTCATACATGCAATTCTGATTGAATCCAAACTTAAACTTATCGATTTCCTGGCATGACAGTCTTGGGATAATACTGAGCTGGTTTCGGCAGCAGATGGTTAATTTCCGAGAAAGAACGTTACTTTAGGCTCAACTTCCTCAACTTCCGCAAGAACATGTCTAATGAAAATATAGTATCATATTTTTCCTCGTATTGCCTTTGATAAATAGTTAGCAAATGCTATTCTGGACACTTCTGCGATAGTTGGCCAAATCTATAACCAGGGGATAACAAACGAGAAGTATATAACTGTTGAATGTTACTGGTAAATGTTGTCACGGTTTTAGTCTACCCTTCCCGCTATTGTAAACACCATTGAACACCTTCCAATGCAATGATTCGCAATGAATAATACTATAGTATTATGCAGTATATACGTACAGTAGCAGTAGTAGTAGTAGTAGTAGTAGTAGTAGTAGTAGTAGTAGTAGCAGCAGTACTAGCAGTAGTAGTGTAAGAAGTATTAGTATTAGTAGTTGTTGTTGTTGTTGTAGTAATAGTAGTAGTGGATGAAATAGTAGTAGTATTAGGCTAGCTATACTAGTGGAAGTAGTAGTAGTAGTAGTTGTTGTTGCTGTTGTAGTAGTAGTAGTAGTAGTAGTAGTAGTATTGCTAGTAGTAGTAGTAATAGTAGTTGTATTAGTAGTATTAGTATTAGTATTATTATTAGTAGTAGTAGTAGTAGTAGTAGCAGTAGTGGTAGTAGTAGTAGTGTCATAGTATGTAATCGCACTATTCTGGTCATTGAGTCATGACAGTGCAACAGCGATTGTTCAAATATCTGATCGTCAGGTTCGGATCTGACGTTAATTAGATGTATCGGATGTCTACCGGAAGCTAACGTCTAGTTCATATATGTACCACACATCGTATGTAGATAAATTCGTGTAAACTGGATCCCGCCAACACAAACATTTCTTGTGGACTAAGTTGTTGAGCAAACTCACAGTAATCTGCTTACAGTATTACCATTTCTACGTTGAAGTATACTGTGTCTACACCGCTAAATTCACTGGCATGAACTTTACGATCATATGTTCTGATAACCGGGTTTGGGCCGAACTGGAAGCGTTCGCTGATAACCTGATACTGAAACTCATAGAATCAATAATCGAAACACTAGGCCAGGATTCCGTCGTCATTTAGGCAGGGTCAGATCAACTCAATCTAATTAGTATCAGCGCCATATGTGGACCCTATCCCGATTCTTGGCGTATCTTCACACGTGGTATTTCCAGACTAGCGCAAGATGGGCATCAACGGACATAAAACACCCCATATAGAACCAAGGCTGCCCTAGTAGCAAAGGAACGGATCGAAATAACATTATGTTTAATAACACTGATTATAATACTTGATGGAATGGTACATCAATGTATATGTGCACTGAATGTACGTGTTATGGTTATGAAATAATATAAATTTAGGGTTGAATAGAGGATGTTTCTGCATAACTGTATGATTCCAAATTCACATGCATGATATCACACATATTATTGTGTATCTCTCTATGAAAGTGTCATTCATAGCTTTATTCAGTTACTGGACTATACATTAACATATAACTATCATCACTGTCAGCATTGATTTTAGGTTTATTTATTAATTAAATGTATCATAAACCTAGATAGAGAACTCTGAAGTAACGTTTTCGATAGGTTTGAACTTCTTATTTGGGGCGTAAATTCCTCTTGTTCTTCTTCTTCGTGTTACTGTTCTTATGTTCTTATGTTATTATTTATGTTCTATTTGTTCTTCCAGTTACTGTAAAATACTTTAATCACGCGGACTCAAATTACGCGCAAGTGACATTATTGGCAAGTACGCGAGAATCAAATTACGCGTATCGCAAACAATAAAAAAAAAAATAACATACTAGTAGTCGTGGTCTTCTTGGTCTTCTTAATATTTGCTTATTCTTCTTGTTATTGTTTAATTCTTGTTGTTGACCTTGTTCTGTGTTGTCTCTTATTCTTGTTGTTGTTCTTATTAATATTGGTATTGTTTTTGTTTTTCATTTTCGTATTCAATATTCTTCTTCAGCTCTTCCTTTTCTTCTTCTCCTTCTTCTTTCTTCTTCTTCTTCTTATTGTATTATGCATCTTGTTTGTCATTGCTGTTATATTTAGTGTGTGTTTGGGGTGGGGGGTGGGGGTGTATCGTTATAATTATCATCATCATCATCATCAACAACAACATCATCATTACACTAGTAATGAATAACGTTAACATACACAGTGTTGCTTCTATCACAGATTCGGTACTGGAACACCCCAATGGTGACTGCCGGAGCTATGGCCAGGGACTTCGGTATCGTCAAGCAGCTGATGTTTCCGCTGATGACGCGGGTAGGTACCACGTTCGATTCCCTGGTTGAGATGCTGATGACCATTCTGAAGAGGTTTAACTGGGCGCGAGTGAAGCTCATTTATGATCCCGATGGACAGTCCAATATCGTGGACAGGTTTTGTCACATAGTGACGGACGGAATACATCACGGTTTACGAACTGAGGAAACTATGGGCATCTTCACCCACAAGTACCGGAAGTTCCACAAGAAGAAGGACATCATAGAGCATCTTGCTCGAGATCTTGGAACTAGTTTTGGAGGTAGGAGCTGTTTAGACGTGCATGCGTTGTCAGTTGTATTGCAGCGGTGGAGATATGGCGGTGAGATGTATGACAGCTGTAGGAAGAGCTTCAATGACGTTTAGTTCTCATTGGTGAAATAACAGCTAGTATATTATCTAGCAGTTACAAATTCCTCAGGGAGGCAAGCGGCTTGTTTCTCTTTACAATCTTAAAAACATACTTTAGCACCATTTCCTTCTTAAGAAATCTATTTGCGTGAGTGTTCGTGAGCGCGTGTGTTGATCCACATCTGCAATTATTGTAACGGATTCCTGTTGTAAAAGTGACAGCTCTTTTAAAATATCTAAGATAACCTCTTGATTTAAATGTTTTTTCATCGTTTATTGTCAATAAAGGTTCCTAACCACAGTAAAGTAGCACACATTAATGAACACAGTTTGAGGTTTATAGTCGATTTCAACATTAGTATTCCTATCACATGGCTGTTCGCTATTTAAAATGTTCATAAACGTGTTCTAGCTGACTAACCATGGACAATATTATAGCCGATTAAACTGAATGCATTTGGAATACCAAACCCATGCCCAAGTGGGTGATAATAACAATCCTTCACTTTGAGGAAAAGCACATCGGAAACCGAGATTGCGAAACTTCATTTGAGTACAAACTCATGCTTAACTCAAGATGTTGTTAACAAAAACACTGATACAAGATTTGAGCTGGAATACGAAATCTTACTCAATACGTTTCGTAATCTCGGGATCGCGTGTATCCCGGAAGTTGTGTACGACCGTATGTTTGAATACTTTCTTCATACACTTGTTTATCCCTTGGCATCACATTTCAGACTTAGCAACACTGTGGGCTACGACTTCTGTATTTGGATAATAAAGTGTGTGTTTTTATTAAGATGTTATCCATCGCGCGTGGACACCACTTCCGGTATTGGCCTTAGGTCACGTGTCCCATCCATCCTACACGCCCAGTCGTTGTGCGTGTGTACACCACTCTGCTAGCTGTTTTCGCACTGAAAATTGAGTTATTATTTGGCCCTGAAATTAGCGTATTAAATTGAGGTTGAATGCAACGTAATACCCATATTGGATGGCGTGTGGCCTCTCCTCACTTCCTAGTGATGTTGTAAATGATAGGATAGATTGGAATTATCATGATGTATATATATATATATATATACTGAAAGACTATGAAAACGCACCACTTATTTTGGGGAGATATGTTTCGTTTCCAGTCAATTATTAATTTGGAAATGCAATTATATTATTTACAATCGTGACCTTTATGTGTTTCAATATTGTTTTTAATGCAATGACACGTGGCATGTGTGCCAAATGCCAAAATGGAAAAATGCGTATTTTTCGCCTCAAAGTCGAGATAATATTGTAATCCGAAATTCTCTTACAAAATGTTCCTTTACACAATAGCACATTTGAGAATCTATCATATTTCTTCAGCTAACATTGATCGATAGAAATCTATGATGCCTAGACATTTGGAATAATCAGCGAAACCAAGTCATAGGTCTTTTAACAGCCATGATTTCCGGTAGACATTGCCAAATTATGCAATTATCATCATACGACAATTACACGATTAGATGTAAGGTTTAGACAAATTGGTTCCACCCGGGATCGACCGAGACCTGACGTGCAAGGCGTTACAACGCCAACCCAAGACCGTCATATACGGCTGCTTCATTTGCGTGACAGATTCCGGAAATCAATGTGCACAGCTCCAGAAGTCGTTGGTATACGAGGACCATTATCTCCAATCATGAAAACATGTTTGTAATCTGATCGTATATTTTTCTTTTATCAAGTAATGAATTCATCAACACATAAAAAAAACATCCTTTTAAACAACTGTAGCATTTGTTAATTTTGTCACGTACAATGTTCTGCTACTTGTAATCTGTAACATTCAGCAATTTTGAATTCCTTAAAAAGAAATTATGAGTCATTTTCTGAGTGGTGCGTTTTCATAGTCTTTCAGTATATATATATATATGTATATATATATATATATATATATATATATATACAGCTACCGATTTGCTGGACACTATGCTTTCCTGTTGTATGTATATGTATATCATAAGATTATAATTATACGTTTCTGTTTTATTTTTAAATAGATATATGTGTATGGTGTTGGTATATTGTCAGAGGAAACATAAACTGAAATAATTGAGAGACTACTACAAGAGTAGTAATACATGCATTCAGTTAAATGTTCATATCGGTTCTGAATTTGGAAAGTTATTGTGTTAAATCAACTTAAATGTTACATATTGTGTATTCAAAAACCACAGCGCCGCCACTCGCACCACCTGACTTGACACGTCATTACATCAGATCTTTCACATGCCGACTAATTTCTATCAAGAAGCTTATTGGTTTCATGCACCTTATGTTTGACTGTCAAGTGGATCTAAGAACTGTCAGATCATTTGGTCGTGCCCACAGGGGCGTGGAAAGCGGATAATGGAAGAACTCAGTTCAAAACCACACAAGTGACGGACACATCGTCGACTTCGGAGATATTTACGGAAACGAGCGAACATGTCGAAGTAAATATAGTAATTATTTCACACGTTGTTGAGTACAGCCATCATTTTCGTATATTTGACAATACATTTATTGTGAAAAAAATATTAAAAAATATTATTTTGAATATAAATGTAATATTGAGTGGTTTTGAACTGAGTTCTTCCATTATCCGCTTTCCACGCCCCTGTGGTCGCCTTCTGTACACGAGGTCGAACATAGAGACTAAGGATAATATGAAATAGTAGACTCAATACAAACAACTATTGTCATGAATGAGAAAGTATGTTTAATTAACGACGCCCCTTTAGATGGCTTGAGAATATCTTCTGAGCTGATGATCATCGTAAACATACTGTTTGATGTACGGTTCTTATGAAGCCACTGCATGCAGATCTCTAGTTGCATGTGGATTCTAAGCCGCTTCCATGTACAGAACTGTAAATGTACAGAACTGTAATTGCAGTGAAAATTAATTGGAATTTGGATTAGTTAAAAAAGAAATACAGCAACTGTTGGAATCGAGAGGCTCTCATTGATGTCAGATGGTGGAGGCTGTCGATTAGATCTGTCCAGTACCTAGCCCAGTGTGGTGCTCAAACACATGCCGTAGTTTCCCTGTCTTAGATGGACATTCACGCTGCTATGCTTAGATCAAAAGGCTTTGAACAAAAAAAAAGAGTTAAAGTTGTAAAGCAAATTCTAATTTGTCGCACAGGCAGGCAAGCCAATTTAATGCAATTTAATCTAATTAACCAGGCAAAAGCATTCCTTGTTAATTCTCAAACCAATGTAAAGACGTGAGTCAATATCGCAGATTTATCGGATCTGACACATTGCCCATTGGACGGTAGTAATATTAGAACACATCATGTTAATGTTCGACATCTAGTACGTCGTCAGTAACAGACTGTTTTGATAATACTGACATGTAAACTATTGAAAAGAAACTACTAGCTAGATCCCTTAGTTTCTTGTATGGGATACCAAATGGAAGCCTACACTGAACAATATTGCGTTACATTTCCCATAAAGGAAACCAAGCATAGAAACTAAATCCTTATTTATGTGAATTAAGCATGCAACCTATATGCTTTAACGTATTGGTGTACCAAACTACTAATGTTACGAATAGAATATCTACATCATAAGTTTGAAATGACCTGAGGGTATTGGCTCAAAGGGAGCAGTAGTGATAATAAATGGCCAGGGGGTGGTCAGAGGAGTACAGGCCAGGGGAGGGACACTTGATCGGGGGCATTAAGGCTGGAACCACACTATCTGAGCTCGTCGTCTTCGTATTTACTACACCAATCAGTACGTGTTCTTGTGTGTTAAAAATATGGCTGTTTGTTTGTGTATGCTTCTATGCACGTACACACATAGCCAAACAATCTCTTCACTTTCCTCTTTTTGTTGTCACTAAATTCAATGGCATGCGAAATGTATCATTACGTCTTAAAGAACACGAACCAAACTCAGTTGCAATTGATTCCGGATCGAGACGCTTCACTAATACCGTGTCAGCGCTCTAAATTACAGATCTGTTTTTGGTCACAGAAAGCATAACAGATTGGTCGTCAGATGTTGAAGCTCACTACAATTGATACGTTCGGACCGTGGGTACATATTGAAAGGCATAGTTAATATAAAATGTTAATTATAAGATTATAATTAGGTGTAGTTGAATTACAGCGTAGGACCGACACGTGTAGGGTCACAGCTGTCAAGTGCTAGTCAGAGTGCCACTGAGAGTGCCATTCAGAGGCACTCCTGACAATCTTAGCCTGATTATTGCAATAACTGCGGCACTTGTAGGTCGGACACAAAATGCTAGGCATGTCTTGTCGGTGCTGGCTTCGTCCACTGGCCGCCCAGACGGTGACACGTAAAACACAGCACACTTGTGATTTTGCCGTAAGATTGTCGGATATTGATTGCTACGTTCACTCTGGTTAGACACTGATGACAGATACTTTGTGAATTACAGAATAGCTTGAAACATTATAGAAACCAGTTATTATAATCTGTATCGCAAATATTAATACAAAATGTTATATTAAAACATGGAACAAAACAGAATGGAACTGGTATTCACACAGGGGGAGAACCTCGGCATTTGCGGTATCGCTATAAATTACATGTAAAACGGAACATTGCAATCGCGGACAGAAAATAGCTAGGAAGTTGTTTTCCCCCACAGAATTGACACCTATATGATTGTAATTATCTAATTTCTAGTGTTCTTGCTATATCAGAAACGTACACTATCATTGTTTGTATGTGGATAACGTGTGAGGATTGTTATTCAGAAATAGAAAGCAAAGACTGTTAACTCCAACTTTAGTTTCTGTCGGTAAAGATTGCACGTGTGTATGGGTGACATGTTGGATCTGACTCGGGATTGGCATGCTTGTATTGGCGCATTGTAGAATAGCAATCTCGCATTTGCCTCCTCAGTATTCAAGACACGAGTGCACGGTACGAAGACATGCGTTTCCTTTTGTTTGTAAAACAGTATTAATGTATTAATTTAGCAGACCTTATAAACAATCAACAGTACTGTTATATTGACTGTATTTCTCAACTAACCTCTGACATTTAGTTAACATTATTTCTCTGAAGACGCTAGACTCGGGGGTGGACTCCATGGCCTTCAGACGATCCTCGTGTGCCATTTTCCTCGTGAAATACGTTACCTAGCATTACCCCGTGATTGCACTACCATTATCCTGTAACGTACACTATGATTATCTTGTAACACAGAGGTGCACCATCATTACGCTGTGAGACACACTACCATTACCTTGTGACGTACTCTATCATTACCTATAGACGTACACTAGTTTTATGTTAATACTGACCACACAAGTTATAAATATGTATAGCTCGTCAAAGGAAGGACATCATGTTTTTGTTTATTGCTTACCGGTGTAAATATATTGTAAAACAAGAACTTCCGGGGGAGCCTGTTCTCAAAACGTTCTTACGAACTTCTTAGCCTAAGAACAGTTCGTAGCCATACTATCAGAATCGTTAAGATGGTCGTAATATCGTAAGAACATTTCGAGAATAGCCCCCCTCCCCCATCCCTATCATTCACTAACTTTAGTAATCACAGTACATATAGACGTGTTGGGCGGAATGAGATACGTACTGTATAGATCTACGGTCTGTATTGGTACATACAAATCATATTATGGTAGTTTGATCTTTGAGCTGTCATCACGCAGACATTCCGTCATGATTAGTTTTCGCAGGGTAAATCAAAGTGCTAGATATGATGGTGATCGATGTACGTAGTAGTTGTGATATGTATTTGGTTTGCTATGTTAAACCATTTCGTTGATACTGTCGCTATATACTATAGTGCTGTTTATATATTCCTTAACGGAAAAGAAAGGTACGAACTCTATCGACTATTTTTGGCACGTAGCATATATTTAGATGTGGTTCGTAACAGCGCAAAAAGGACGTCATTTAGAGCACCTGCTATAACAGTGACGTTATTTAGTAGATATCCTACTGTTTGTAGCTTCGTGTTGTATATAACCTAGAATTACAGTAGAATCACCGAATGTATTTAATTATAATTTATTCCTGGTTATTAATACTTGATCATGAGATGGTGACAGGTATTATGAAACACCCTTTATGAACGCTCTCTCTCTCTCTCTCTCTCTCTCTCTCTCTCTCTCTCTCTCTCTCTCTCTCTCTCTCTCTCTCTCTCTCTC
>JAVCKZ010080603.1:0-26152 GCA_034780755.1 Lepetodrilus elevatus
GGGAGCTATTTTGGGGGAAAATAAGTCAGTATGGTGCGACCTGTTAATTTATACATTATATCGCGGCTACACCCTACTCCGTGACAACGCTGGAGAAATCAATCTCCATCACCTGGCGAGTTTCCACCCCCACCTGCCGGTAGCGTCCAGGGGGGATCGTTCGGCGATCAATGTTGATGAATTTGATTTCATCCGGATCGTCTACCGGTTTGAGAGTCGTACCGACATGACCTTTTTGTCCACCGGGTTTACGCGTGCTGCCAGCGTGGATATTTTTCTTGCGGTTGGGATCGCTTGAAGGCGGCTTGCTGGAGTTTCGACTATTGAGGTTGAGGCGATTAGCCAACAGGGTGACCAGCATCATCAACACGTCGATCAGCGCCCTGAGTGCCGGTGAGATTTGCTTTTCCTGCGCTAACAAGGCTTCTACTTGCAAGATAGTTTTATCGACATCAATATTATCTACGGTCACGGACTTGAACCCATCGAAGAATAATTAACCTGGGGTTATTATCTCATGGGTTTTAAACGTTCATTTTTACCTTCTGTATGTACCTGGCAGGCGAGAAAATATTTAACCGCAGCTGGCCCTTGTGTGAGGGAAATAGCACCGAATAGCGATGTTTTCAAGCAGGCCTGGAAAGGTAAACTTGCAAATGCTCGCTATACAGTGGGTTTTATTTTTTTCCGTAAAAAACCTGTCAAGCGTTTTTAAATGTTTTTTGCTGAATAGTTACTAAACTTTTTGATAAGCGTAATACAAGAGGTGCGCCCTAGCGATTAAAACAAGGGATTAACTGGCTCACCATGATAGAGTAGCTCGTAGTGCAAATGAGCGCCTGTGGAACGTCCCGTAGTACCAACGGCACCAATTATTTGCCCTCGCTTTACATGCGTTCCCTCCGCGAGTCCTTTCGCAAAATGATGCATATGTGCATACGCAGAAGAGAACCCATTTGCATGTTTTATGCGTATATAGTTACCGTAGCTCTTACTCACATATTTTTTTTCTATGGTTCCACTACCCGATGCATAAATTGCGGTACCTTCTTTTGCTTTATAATCTATTCCTTTGTGTTTTTTGGGAAAAGGAGTCCCTGTTGGACTAAGCCTATAGCCATATTTTGATGTCAACACACCATTAGCAACAGGCTTTTTCATAAGCGTGTTTGGAACCTCGTTAGATTTAAACTTCGTAGAAACACTGGGTAACAGTACACAACCATTAATCGTTAGAATTATAGATATAAAGAAGGGAAAGGAATATTTTTTCATTAATTTATTTTCTGTTATTTATTGTTTATTTTATTAATACTATCTTCTTTAAACCGATGCTTACAAGTTTTTACTGCATGGCGCATGCGGTCTTTACGCGGCAATTTACTCCAGTCAAGCCAGTAGTCCCGGTTGATTTTATAGACTCTGGCAAGAGGGTCACCAATATATATCCCAAGGCCACAATCTTTAAAGCCCAGCACATTAACACAATATTCCACTGAGCGATGAGCGGGATGACTAAAGGCCCAAACTCGCTTCTGACGAAGTTCAGTAAAAGCATAAGCCAACAACAATTCACCACCCTCAACGGCTAGCCCACTACCCCATAGGGAAGGCATAAGCCGACTACCTAACTCGATTTCTTTTGGTTTATTTGGGTTAGGCGTTAGGTTAAACCAACCAGCAAATTCAACTTTTGGTTTACTGAGCATCTTTAAAGCTTTATCCGAAAGCGTTTCTCGCACAAGGGGATCATTGAGCGACGCTTGGCTCAACACAGGCTTCATACGTTCAGCCGCCCAAATACCTAAACCGTCATGCTCACGGTAAAATTCTTTCATGTACTGAATAAAGTTAGCTGCAAACCGATGCTGATGAAGCGGAAGAGGATCGAGTAAGAACTCTGACAATCGGAGATCTTTGTGCATTTTCACTAATGAATCCCGGTCGGTATCTGAAAACTCGCGTAAACGTAACCGCGAAGTCTCCAGAAAAAACTCTTTTGCCACTGGTTGGTCTATTAATTTCTCAGACAATTTTTCTGGAGCCATACTCCTTCTCGTCTATCCGCATACCTTAAAGCCATTTAATCATTATATATTTGACAAAAATGAAATTTTATCATAAACCAAACCGTTATCTACCTAAAATTTTACTATCAGTAGAACTACTTATACGTAGAAATACTAACTGTCAAGCATCTTAGTTTATAGCTAAAATCATTATTCGTTAGTGAATTAAAGTTCCAATGTCGAACTATATGGAGGTTTTGCATGACAAGCCCTATCAGCAATAGCACAAATAATAGTAGTTTAGGAAGCACTGCTAATCCAGCCGGAACTGAAAACCAAACAAGTGCAAATACTCCGCCTTCTAGCAATATGGACGGCACAGGCCTCCGCAACGCTACGCTGGAGGAAAATCTTGCGAACAATACTTCCGATAGTTCTACAAGGAATGCACCTACTGCTTTGGAACGACTGATTAACACCCCCACAACGGTAGAGCAACTTCAAGGAAAGGCTATCACTTCCGAGCAGCTTGCCAATGATCCATCTGTTATTGCAGAAGAGATAGCAAACCAAAATGATCCTGCGATGCCGTCTGATCCAACAATCCCAACAGAGCCACAAAGTATCGGCATAATCGATAATTTAAGTAAGGGAGCAGGTATGGGACTGGCCAAGACAAAAACATCCACCTGGCATTTTCGTCCCAGTCCGGTTAATGACGGTATGGGACCTTCTACCCCACTAGAAACGGAACTCAAAAAAAATGGCATTATCATCGATAATAAGAATACAGCCCCTTTGCACGGTGGTATAGGAAAAGCCGAACAACAAACTCTTAAAATAAGTACCCTAGAAGTCAACGGGAAAAACGGTAGGGTAGCTGAAGGAGAATTAACTAGAAAACTCAGGCAAAACACAATCCTAGGCGTCAGGGAGCAGGTTGTCCATAATAAACATGGCATAGAAACCGGTAACGGAAAGCGCATCAAGGGTTCGCGAGTCTCCGATGCAGTACAAAAAAACCTTGCCGGTGATATCCACGAAGTCAAAGTGGGCCGCGTCAACCTCAATCAAGGGGTACGCAAACAGCTTGCTGGAGATATTCGCATTCTGGAGAAAGCCAACGGTATTCCTTCTGCATGGAGTAAAACAGCCAAACTCACGGGTAAAGTGCTTCGACCTATTGGCTTGTTAACAGATGGCACACGATTGGTGACTACCTACAACGCCAATGAAAAATTTGGGGGCCGACATTTTCAAAAAACAGCATCCGAAATTGCAGGAGGCTGGACTGGTGCCTTATCCGGTATGGCTCTCGGAGCAACAGCAGGGGCAGGATTTTTTGGAATTGGTGCAGTACCGGGTGCAATTATCGGGGGAATCATCGGCGCTTTTGGCGGCGAGTGGGCAGGTGGCCAAGCCTATGATGTAATAGCGGGCCAGTAACGATATTAGGAAATAACTATGTCCTCTATTTGGGGAATTGGTCCGGATGCCTTGACCGGAGGGCGGAATGCATATTTTCGACCTGATCCAATCAATGCCTTTTTGGATGCAATCGTTCCCTTTCGTCTGACTTCAAAAAAACAGAAGCATAAATTCATAGCCGAAAAACTCATTGAACTATGTGATGAAAAACCCACAATTAAACGGGCCAGAAAACAATGGGACAAAGCGCAAATCAAGCTAGATGACTACTGTCCCTATCGACCCGTCGAGGACGTGGCACTGTATGACACTTCCCCAAAGCAAATTGAAGTGGAAATGCAACAGCGGATCAACGAGCAGCCATTGCGTATCAAAGAGCTGCAACGACTAGTGGCTCCTTGGGGTATCGAATTGGATTACAATTTAAACACACTGGATGCACTCGAATTATGGTTTTGCACATATCTCCACCTATTTACGAAGCGTGAGTTCCTAGACCACCTCAAGATAGCCGGCAAAGATAAAGGCAAGTTTCATCTAGCACCACCGATATGGTATTCAATTGTACTGGATATTTCCCTTTATATATTCGCCATGCTGAAAAAAGACCTACCAGATATCGGGTGGGGAGTAGGTCGCGGTAATCGTATTTCATTACTTTGTTCTGATAACCCAGAAGATGGCATCGAATTTGAGAGTGAACTCTGGCTCAATATGATCACATTACACCACCATCATATCCCCAATCGTTTCTTCGATGACCTCAGAAGGCATTATAAAAAAGCCGCCAAACGATGCCAAAACCATCTAAATAAAAGTACCTATCACACCTCTCGCACTCAGATTTAAGAACTCAAACGTGGCTATAGTTACACGATTATTGGAAATAATTTCATGAATACAAAACAGCTAGTACTTGCCGGAAAAAAATGGAATAGAACCCTGTCAGATGGACACTTAACCTATATTCCAAAAAATATTTCCTCCGAACAGAAATTTAGTTTTACCGCTTACCCTATTGAACCACTGAATCAAAAAGATATTCACGAATGGCTGCTATCAAAAATTACTGCTATACATAAATCACTAGGAAAAGCTGATAATGAATGGAAAATAAAAATAGAGAAGGATGGTTCCCCAAGTACAAGTAATTCATTTATAAATCACGATGGAGAGAAATTATCTGTGGGCTATAACGGAGTCCCTGTTCAAAATGATGCTGCATTTATTCTGCAGATGGTTTCAACAAAAGACTTTATGCTACTACTACGATACGGAATGAGTTACTACAAAATCATAGAAGACGCTAAAAGCACTTTTTGCCATGGAGAAGGGTAAGAAAGACGAACACATTATACTGGTATGTCAGCCTCCCATAAATGGGAAATTCCTGGGATATGGAAACTCATCTGAGCCTTATCATTATAAAGCTCAGGAACTTTTCCAATAATCACTCCAACACCAGTCAGTCCATTTTGAAAAGCATTTGCTTGGAGTTTCCACAATGTTTCCTCAGAAGAAGGCCGCTGCTTCTCCCAATGAAGCGCAACCCAGTCAGATGTATAGCCATACTTACCCCAAAAAAATTGGCCAGGCAAATTGCTTGTCTTTCCCTGACCTCCAGCACCCAACGAAAAAAATGCTGTGTGTGCCGATATATGCTGACCTTTTTGATCTAGACGAACCACAATAGTCATTTGTCTGAAAATTACCGATGAGCATTTAATAAATCGGGGGTTATCATGAGCAACAGCAACCAAAAAGTCGCTACATATTCCTTCTTGTTGGATCATCAACGATGTTTCAACCACGGTTCGGGTCACCTGAAGTTCTATCAACTCCTCAAACGCCTGCCTCTTATCCTCATGCTCGTTCTCTTCTCTCTCCTGCGGAGTACCTTCTTCTCCAAAAACGGCCTCTGTACCACTCGAACTAAGACCCGGACTAAATAAATTGACTCCTGCCTTATCAACCGACAAGGAAGACAACGCTACAGGAACGTGATTAAGTTTATTGCATCTCAACATAGGACTAGAAGACGCACATAAAATACGCTCGTTGCTTTCATTTAAAGCTTGAGTCACAACCCTTCCGCCCAGTTTAGAAGCATGATGTGCAGAGGTCGCCCCCATACTCGCAAGATTTTGTTTTACATGCCCCATATGCTCATCAAGGGACGCCGATAAATATGCCAAGCCCGTCGCTGCACCTGCAATGGCATTAAAACTCATTAACGGGGCGCCCTGCTAACAACCTCGATACCTTCTACCGTTTGTCCCAGCTCTTTCAACCTCAACTCTAACAAGCTTTTATATTTGCTTAACCTATCATTATCCGCCTGAGTGGATGAAGATAATCCTACTGACCAACGAGCAGCGGCAGTTGAGGTCAGGGTGATCTGTGCGGCAGGAAGATTAATCAAAAAACGCCACTCTTTATCACCGTGTAACAATCGATTTTGTACCACTTGATCGAGTACCATTGAAAAGTCATCCAAATTCATCACGCTGGAAGCACTGTCAATTAGCCACTCACCGTTCCCTACCCGTGCCGCCCCCTGCCAAGCTTCGACAGATAAGCTATCTGAGCTGCTAGACATAAACTCCGTCTTGATCTGCTGGAATAAAACAGCTTCTCCATGAGCGCTTCCTCCCTTATCTGAGGATATATTTTCGCTTTCCTCATCCTCTGAATTAAAAAGGTCATCCTTCAGATTGTTATCTGTACGGGACTCTGGTTTTGTTGCAGCACGCTCACGGTGCTGCAATGCATGCTTAAATGAGTGGGTATGATGATGCGGGGAAGCTGTCGGCTTAGGCTGAGGATTAACCCGAGGTGGACGAGTAGCCCCTGTATAGACACCGCTCGTGCTCACAAAACACCTCCTAAAGGAAAAACTGACTGAGCGTCTTCGCTTTCCATTTCTTGCATTTGTTCATCAGACAGAGCAATTTCCCGCAACGTATTTCTGTACATATTTTGAACACCTGACTCTCGATAACGCGCTCGCAACCAATCGGCCTTGGCTGTCTTTAGTTGTTCATCTGCTTCCTCAAGCGCCTGCTGATCTAAGTCGAGGTAATACTCATGCTTTTCCAAGTCATATTCCACCCAGTACCTTCGAACATGCACCCTCTCCACTTTAGCCGGCGATTGAAGCACAGCCGGTTCATCCAGGTAGCGAAACAAATCTGAACGCTCTGTCTCCAGTTGAGTTATTGATGCCTGCCGAGTGTGTACGTCTTCAGCCGCTTTATCCCTTTCTTTCACTGCCTCATGGTAGCGTGACTCACAAGCTTTCACACGTTTTTGGTGCAGCTTCAATAACTGAGTAAGCTGGTATTTACGCTGCTGACTAGCCCGCATTAATAGTCTCCTGCAATAGGTTAATAGACGTTACCCCATCAGTGCATTCATCTGGGCGCTGCCGCAATAATTCGTTAATTGCATCTCGTTTTTGAACTGCCTCATCCGCCAGAGCATCAGAACCTTGCTGATACTCACCTACCTGAAGCAAAAATTCGATTTCATTATACTTTGCAAGCAATGAACGCAATTTAATGGCATTTTGCTGATGCCCTTCATCCGCTATTTGAGTAAACAAGCGACTTGCACTGCTCAATATATCAATCGCTGGATAATGACCCGCTTGGCCCAACTTACGCGAAAGAACGATGTGACCATCCAAGATCGAGCGCACCTCTTCCCCGATAGGATCATTACCGTCTTCGTCTTCTATCAGCACAGTATAAAAAGCGGTAATAGAACCCCTCTCATCATTACCACTGCGTTCAAACAGCTTAGGCAATTCAGCAAAAACAGAAGGGGGATACCCTCGCCGCACGGCAGGCTCTCCAATGGATAGACCAATTTCCCGTAACGCCCTGGCAAAACGAGTTACAGAATCCATGAGTAACAACACGCGTTTTCCTTGCTTACGAAAACCTTCTGCAATAGCCGTTGCGACATACGCAGCACGAACACGTTCCATTGATGGTCGATCAGAAGTGGCGACAACAACAACGGAACGCTTCATCCCTTCGGTACCTAGATTATGTTCGATAAATTCGCGAACCTCTCTGCCCCGTTCACCGATCAATCCGATAATTATCACATCGGCATTGGCCTGCTTAGCCAGCATAGATAATAAAACCGACTTACCGCCCCCGGCTAATGCAAACACGCCCGTACGCTGTCCGACACCCATTGTCAGTATTGTATCGATGGCTCTAATTCCAGTGGAAAAAGCCTCCTCAATAGGAAGTCTTTTAAGGGGATTGGGAGCATCAGTATATAAAGGATGTTGCTGAACATCACTAGGCAAGGCACGCCCATCCAGCGGCTCACCCAACCCATCAATCACATGGCCTAATAACGTATCACCATACGGTACGGTTGATTGCTCTTTAAGCGCAACCACTTCCGAATCAATCGCAAGCCCCTGCAAACTACCCAGTGGAAGCAAAATAGCCTGACCATCAGACAGGCCGACAACTTCTGCAATAAGTTTATGGCCACTTTTGCGATCCGTTATTACACATTGTTGGCCAATTCTGGCACGTATCCCGCTCACACGAATCGTTGTACCAAAAGCTTGAACAACACGCCCCTTGCGTACCAATGTATCTGCATCGCGTAAACTGGAAAACACTTCCTCATCTAGCGCAATATTTGGGTCGCTATGCAGATTGGATAGGCTTGGCAATTTATTTAATCCTTGAGGTTATGCTCGCTAATTTATGTAATGGAACAGTTACACTAAACCTACTTTGTATTTGTTTCTAAGCTTTCGCGCCAACTTTTTTCAAGACAAAGAAGCTGTTCATCCAAACTGGCAATGACTTCACCCTGCTCTGATACCAAAACACAACCAAAGGGATCAAGCGCCTCATCAGACTTAATGTCGATAACAAGCCCCTTGTCCTGAGGTTTTGCTAACACCTTCGCCAAATGAGTGCGTACATCTTCTACGACAGAAGGATGCACGCGTAAAACAAGCGCCTCACTCGCAGCCAATTCATTAGCAGCACGCTCCGCCATAGCACTCACTGCTTCTGAAGCACCTATCTCCCCTGCTATTTTACGCACCGCCAAAATAGCTAACTCAATGATAGCACCACGCATTACTCGACGTTGCTCTTCCGCTTTCTCAGCCATTGCGAGTAATTGCTCGGTCATTTCTTTAACCGTTGCTCGCTGTCCTTCTTCTTTGCCTACATTAAATCCTTCTTCATAACCTTCTGCATGGCCTTTCTGAATCGCCTGTTGAACCCTTTCATTCTCCTCATTAAAAAGCTCAGAAAGCGTAGCACCTACTTTTGCAACTGATTCAATAGCATTCACTTCCTGCGGCGAATAAACCAACTGATCCGTTGCCAGGGTAATATGTCTATCTCTTACTAACGATATAAAGCTCATACTCTAAGAAGACTCCTTCTCTTTATCTGCAGCAAGAACAATTGACATTGCTTCACTCGTCAAAGACAAAGCAACTTTTTGTGGCAACACGCCTGCTGACTCATACAAGAAGCCTACAAAAATTCTTTGCACGGGACTATTCATTGAACCCAGTAAAACAGAAGACCCAGTAGACTGTAGTAACGTTTGAACATCATCTATTTTTGGTAGTGGTATAAGCTCTTGAGGTACAGAAGGGGCTGACATCACAAGTTCGAAGCAACGCTCACCTAGGAGCGCCCTTGCTTGTTTAATACGCTTGGAATCGATCCACAAACGCATCGAGGGCCCAACAAATAATGCTCCCGAAACAAATATAAGGCGTTCACGCTGCTCCTCCCGCCAAAAACACCATTCTGGAACCGTTAACAAAATAGACCAGTCTTGTAATAAACGCACTTCAGCAGGGGCGGTTACCAAACGGCTAAGCAACTTTGCGGCCATCAAACAATGCTGGCGTTTTCGGCGCACTCGAGCTAAATGTTCGCTCTCAATCACGCTTTTCTCGGGAGTTGCTCAGATTCAAAGCGAGCCTATCAGAACCCGCCTTTCTCTTTCGCAACCACCACCAGCCGCCCACTCCAAATAACGTAACAACGCCTCCGATAGCAAGCCTTATCGAAAACTGCTGCATGGTATCCGCTGCATCAACTTGTGCCATTATCTGACGATGCTTCTTTTTTTTCCCGGGATCCACAGGGAACAGCGCAACCGTAACATTTTTATACGGCAAGCCTTCAATACTGTTTACGATCAATGCCTTGATCTGCGCTTCCTTCCCTTTGAGCTTTGCACTTTTCCGGTGTTTAATAAAAACGGATGCAGAAGCAGGCGCTGCTTTCTCACTTAACGGCTCTTTTTTAGGAACTGCCAAATGCACCCGCGCCAAGACTACGCCATCGATACTTTCGATAGTTTTCGCTAGCTCCTGCGTTTGCGCATAATTTAACCTCGCTCTCTCTTCAAGGGGGGAAGATACAAACCCTTCTTTCTTGAATACATCACCGAGACTTTCAAATTTATTACGCGGATACCCATTTGAACGCAACAACTCAACCGCTTCTGCAAAAGACTGCTTCTCTGTCAAAACAGCGAAGTGTTGATCGGTTGTTGCCTGCTTTGTGGCGGATATACCGGCATCATAAAGAAGTGCAACCATTTCATTCACTTCCTGCTCCGCTAGATTTGAATAGAGTACCTCCCCCCCACATCCCGATAGCAATAGCAGCAGCACACCCGCAGCTTGCCTCATCATTGATTAGCTCTGTTGGCGAAATAGTTGCTGCAAACCCTCTGACGTTCGGTTAGCAATATTAGCCGTCAATTGGGCATGGAACATAAACTCCTGGCTTTTAGCGGTCAAAATAACAACCTCACTTGGTGTCAGTTCATTACCTGACTTGATAGCAGACTTTGCATAACGAGCAATCTCTGCCGCTTCACCATCGATCGAATCCAGAGGCTTCATCACTGTATTTTCAGCAGCAGAAGGCGCAGTAATTTTTTGACTGGACTCAATACGCGCTTCAGCTTTACTCAGGCTTTGCTCAAACGAATGAATATCAGTTAACGACGCACCATACCCAACCTCGACAAGCTGAGTGGAAGGCAAAGGGGATATACCGTACCCACCCGCAAAGGCAGAAAATGAACTATCAACCATAGCAATACTCCTTAAAGACTTATGATTACTGTTTCCGAGCTAGTGTCTCAAGTGACGTACCCACACTCGTCATAGCGGTATGTGAACTATTTGAAAGAAAAGACATTTTCAATGACTCTGCCGTTAGCATGGCAACATCCGATGGAGAATCGTTACCCAGATCTAGTTGTTCCGACCTTGCAACAATGATAGCGGCTTGGTCATCAAGCGCCTTTCCCCAAGCCTCCGACATAGCCTTAAACCAACTTTCATCAGAAGAACCAGACTTACTCTTGCTTGCCATAGTGGAAGCAGCGCTCATACCAATATTTAGATCGTTTTTCATACACTCTCCTTTGTTTAAATAATCATTACCAATCTTACTCCAAGTATACTCGCATTTTCTTTATGCAACCCATACTCGAACGTTTCAAACTCATTTCCCTGAAAATATAAAAGTAAAGACTGTCTGCCAGACTTTAGGAAGCCATCAAATAAAAAGCCCCGGGGCAAGCCCTCTCACTTAACGCTCGACTTTCTCGTTTCTCTCGAAAGCGGGGTATTCAACCGAATACTTCATTTATCATCTTTTCGCCCCAAGGGGCGAGGAATAAAACCCGGAAAGATTAAAAACTTAGTGTTGTTTTAACCCCCTCTTTTTCTAACAAAACTTGTTTACCTGAAATCCCCGTAATCAAATGCCCTGTGGGAAATAGTGAACCCACAAAATAGCGCGATTCATCAACCGTCACGATATAACCCGATTCCCCAGGAACAATCATCGCAACACGCTTGCCAGGATCATCCATAATAGCAACACTATTTGATGAAGTTTCAGCAGGTTTTTTTACATTTTTTACCAAGATATTATCAAGGTTACTAATATCTCTTAAAGCAACAAGTTTTACCTGCTCTAATTTATTAGTATCATTTTCCGATGTATAAACCTTAACCACATGGGGAGCATGTATTTTGACCTCAGCGTCTACATTGTTAACCCTATAAACATTCTGTACTTCGGCCGCCAGTTGCTCCCCAACCTGAACATCTAACTCAATCATCATAGGCAAATGACCGAGTACATTTTCAAGTTGTGTATATTGGCTAATACTGTCTAGATAACCCGATACAACTAAAGAGTTACTATCTCCTGATTCAACCTCTAAATCAATAAAACCAAGCTCACGAATTTTAGCCATTGCATCTTTCGCATAATGATCGATAGAGATTGTTGGTACCTTAACGTTTTCATATCCACGAACCCACGATGCATAAAAAACGCTACCCACTAACAAAAAAAACGAAAGAACCACTAGAATAATGAACTTATTAACAGAAGCCGCATGCCTAGATTGGCTTTTTGAAAGACCATACAACGAGCGCTTTACACTTGAATACTCCTCGGGTGCCTCTTCTCGTGTTTTTATAACAGTAAGCCACCGGGGATCATCCTGCAGGCCATAGGCAAACGTTGTCCCACCTATTTTAACCGCAGTATAAGCAGGCACCGGAGTCTCTTCACCTTCAAAAATCATATCCCCAGCTACCTCAACCTCTCCAGCTAAAACGGAGAGCCTGGATTGGGCTTCGTCCAAACAAAGCTGAACTTTACTTGTCCCAACCTGTAAGTCGCGCAATACAATATCACTGTCCAAAGACGCACTGATACTGACCTTAGATCCTGGAATTAACCTAGTACGAGCGCCTACTTGCTCTCCTTCCAAAATGACCAGCTCTAGTGATCCCATTGTTTCACCTTATTTATTTTGATACTTATGAAAACAAACCCGATCAACCGATGAAAAATCGTGGAAAAAACAACCTCAAATGTAGTGCGTGAGGCCATTAAAGTGCTTATCCATCAATTCGAGATTAATCTTCATAAGTAAGCAACCATCATGATTCCAACTATTTACTGGTTTGTTTTCGGATATTCTACGTTGTGGTTTCAGTCACGTGGCTCACTGTGCTTTCTCAACAACACCTTGAATAGCAAACGATACCCAGCCAAATTTTTATAATATTTACGCCCACCTACTTAACTTAATAAAATTCGTCAAAAAAAGATCATAACTAAAGGCAAAACCCTAAAGAAATCAATAGCCATTAGAAACATACGATAATAAAAGACGTAACAAGGTTACCCTATAATTCTCTAGGTTCATCCTGAGTGACAAATATCAACAATACCTTATTAAATAATCAATAGTAATTATGAAGATAATCCCATGAAGCCCTATTTACTTTGTGCTCTCTCGAATTATTCGGCACGTCTGATTGAGTTACCTCGCTTTGAAACTTTTCATTATTGCTCTGCAAAGAAGTATCATCATAATTTCCTGTTGGCAGATATAATATCAAAGGATCGTTATCATCAACCTCACCTTTATTCAAAACCATCCCACCTTCTGGCTTAATAGGCTCTCTACTAGACTCTGCAAGTCTTGGGGAAATAAGAAATAACCGCTCTTTCTTCGCTAGACGTTTATGCTTGGATTTAAATAGCCTGCCAAACAATGGAATATCACCCAGAACCGGAACCTTATATTCATAATCTTCCGTAGACTCTCTCACCAAACCACCAATCAAAATACTCTCACCTGCGTTGATAAGTGCCTGTGTATTGATCGAAGAATTTTCAATTACAGGAATTCTATCTACCACTGCATCCCGCCCCTTCTGCTGCCCATCCTCAATAGCGATCAACAATTTAATCTTTGACTGGCCTTCTTCATCAAAAACATGCGGAGTAACCCGCAGCGATGTACCAACAGAAACATTAAATAAGTCAACTTCTTCACGCCCCTCCACACGTACGTAAAATGTTTCTCCCGTATCAAAAACGGCCTCGACATTAGACAGCGTCAAAACATGTGGCCGCGATACAACATGAGCAGCACCTTCACTCTCCAGCGCATTAATACGTGCAATAAACTTAGCGTTATCCCCCAGTACAAAAGAAACAAAGCCGCCCTTCCCCGACGGAGTTACCACTTCATTAGGCCGCAACAGATGATCAGCCCCACCGCCTTCACCAAAAAGCACTTCATCACCACCATTCTGCCAACGCCAATTAATGCCTAACTCACGCAAACGACTTATATTGATATCAATAATAGTAGCCTCAATTTCCAACATTTTTGGCTTAACATCTAATGTATCAATCAAAGTCCGATAACGTGCCATTTTCTCAGGAGAATCACGGATAATAATAGCATTTAGACGTGGATCTGAATTAATCCTGACTCGGTTTCTCCTCCCTATTTCATGCGTACGAACCGACTGTGCTTGAAAGGATTGCCTCTCATCGGAAGACCTACTTTCTCCATCCACTTTACTTTGCTGCCTGGATACAGATGCTCGGCCATCAGCGCCAACCCCACCCAAACCCTTACCGCGCAAACTAGCCTGCGTGGGCCGTTTTAATGTATCGCTTGAAACAGACTGCGAAGTCAAACGTGGCCCATCTTCAATCAAGGAGCGCAAAATACTAGCAACCCCAGGCACCACAACCTGCCGACCACCAAAGGTTAAAGTAACATCCTGAGCCCAAGCATATTTCAAATAAAATACTTCAAAGTTTGCACTAGGCTCCTGATCCAATAACCTGCTTTGAGCTGCAAACACGAGTTCTTCAATTTGCTCAACAAAACGTTTGCTGCCGGTTACCACCAAACCACCTGCCCGTAACGGACGCAGCTTGTTAACCTCGTCCATCATCCTAAGCTCCTGCGCGGTACCTATAACACTTTTGATAACTTGACTCGGACTAGACAGCATACGTTGATGCACATCTTTCGCAGTAAAAACATGAACAACAGCGCCATCATAATAAACTGCTAGTTTACCGAATGAGCGGCTAACTTCAGAAAAAACTTGCCGGGCAGAAACATTAGAAAATGCCCCATTGACCAACCCATCAAGCTCAGAATCGACCGTAACCGGAACACTGATTTGCCCAAACAGTTCCTTCAAGAAAGCAGCAACAGGCTGCTCACGTGCGGTTAAGGAGACCTTTCTGTCAAAGTGAGGAACAACGGCCGCATTTGCCTCCAGTGGCAATAATAGACACATAGAAATAAGAAACAATAGGTAATACACAGTCTGTACACATAAAACACCAGAAACAGCCACTTTCATTTTTTTAAATTTTTGCATTATTATTAATTGTCTATCAGTACGGTATTTAGGCAAAAACAAACCCCAAAAAACATAGAGTGCATACTCCACTCACCATTATATAGCTGAGTGACCAACTAAATTGTCAATGTTTTTATAACGAATTCACCCCTCCATAGTTTTCAAAAAAATGATTCCTTACAACTAGAATAGTTAGATAAGTTCATGATACCGCCCTCCCTAAAGGCATAGAATCACACCGCTTCTAGCGTTTTCTTATGAGGAAGACCGATACGACCCATAATTTCGAGCCTCACGGTTGGCATTAACTCATTGTGAGACAACACTGGAACATCAAAGCAAGGCTGTTCTATTGCCTTACGTACATGCCGCCGAATCTGTACAGCAGTTACGATTGCCGCAGGCTTGTGCTTTTCAACCAATGCGATGATTGAACTAATTAGCTGCTCTAACTCTCGTGGATCCATCGAAATTTGTGTATTACCTGCGCTCTGCCGTATCGACTCAAGCAGCTTATTCTCTAATTCTGGTGCCAAAATCACCGCAGACAACACACCCTGAGGTGCTACGCGATAACTGATCTGCCGACGCAAAGCAATTCGCGCATATTCCGTCAAGTTGTTTATGTCTTTCTCATTCTGACCGGCTTCAATCAACGCCTCTAGAATACCGCGCAAATTACGGATTGGGATTTCTTCCTCAATGAGATTTCTCAATATCGCCGCAAGACTTTGTAGCGGCAACACTCGCATCACTTCTTTAATGATATCCGGGAACTCTGCACTGGTTCGACTTAATAAAGAGCTGGTTTCTTGAAGCCCAAGAAACAATACGATATGCCGACGTAAAGCCTGCTTAACTTGCTCCGGCAATGTATGAATGATGTCTTCACTTAGCGGGGTATCACTCTCAACAATAGGCACTTCATACGCCAATAATTTCCAGCCAGTATCTTCCCCCTGACGCCAATATAGATTGAGCTCTGGAAGCTGCAATCCTAAGCCAATCTGATACGCCTCAAGCATATTTTCAAGCGAATCGACCAACGTTTCACTATCGATCGACCATCGTTCAGGCAGTTCCAGCAACAGCGGGACAGCAGAATTAACTTCTGTCTGGGAGGTTGCGTGAACCTTCGGCGTAGGTAGCTCTCGATCTTTCATGACAGCTTCAAACGTTGGTTGTGAGGCTTTTTGGAAACGCGCACGCCAAGTGGGCACAAGCATCGCGCCCGATACCAGTAAAATCAGACCTAATATAGCGAATACCGCACTAGGAAAGCCCGGCACAAAAGCCAGCAAAAAACACAGAACGCCAGCAACAAGCGAAACACGCGGTATTGCCGTAAGCTGTTTCCGGATCGAATCACCAAGATTTTTATCATTTTTATCGTCAGTGGCCCGAGTCACTATCAAGCCGGCGGCCATCGCACCTAATAACGCCGGAATCTGGGCGACCATACCATCTCCCACTGTCAAGATAGAGTATTTTGCCATGGCATCACCCATGTCCATGTCCAACTGCATCACTCCAATCGCCAAGCCACCTAGGATATTGATAAGGATAATAACAATCCCCGCAATAGCATCTCCTTTCACAAACTTCATGGCACCGTCCATGCTGCCATGAAGTTTACTTTCAAGCTCCACTTCCCGGCGCTTAGCTTTGGCCTCATCTTTACTGATCAATCCTGACCGCAAATCTGAGTCAATTGAAAGCTGCTTGCCTGGCATCGCATCCAAGGAAAAGCGTGCCGCAACCTCAGCAACTCGCTCTGCCCCCTTAGCGATAACAATAAATTGAACCAAAGTAATAATCAGGAAGACAACCAATCCCACGACAATGTTGCCACCCGCCACCATATTTCCAAATGTATCAATAATATGGCCCGCATCCCCATGGAGTAGAATCATTCGCGTTGTAGCGACAGAAAGGGCCAATCGATACAGCGTACTCAACAGCAATACACTAGGAAAAACTGAAAACTGCAGCGGTGTGCTGATATAAATCCCCATCAACACCAAAAACAGACCAATAATAATATTTAATGCAACCAAAACATCCAGCACCAGCAGGGGAACCGGTAAAATCATCAACGTGATAATGGCTACGATACCCGCAGCAAGGACTAAATCGCTAGAACGCGATACCCAACCTTCGGAAGAAGAATTGGCGTTTTGTAAGTAGGCCTGAATGCTCATTTGTTATTGCTTTTCTTTATTCCCTTAAATCTACAATGAGTTTATAGAGACGAAGTCCCTAGCGATTCGACAAACGATTAACAAGAAAATCCCCTTTATATCGTTTAAAATACACTATAGCCCCATAGCTCAACCCCGTAGCTACCTTCAGTAAGGATAGTAGAAGAAACAAAAAAAGCAAACCAGCGAGAAGGAGTATTCTAAGGCATACGGGTTTTCCCGTATAGCCAGAGCATTATGACAGCGATAAAATGTGCTTAATAATTTTATTATAGACAGACTCAAGCTTATGACGACACATATCAGTGGCATTGGAAACACCGCACTCCCATCCACCTCACTCCAAAGCAACCCATCAAAACCTATTGATGAAGGGACTGCCGACTGGTTTTCAGCTTCATTAATGGGCGCATCCGACAACCAAATAATCAAAGCATCCCAGGAGTTTGCTCCCGATGCGTCACCCAGCGATATATCGGGGCAGATTCTTGCCCATATTGGCGACCTCTCCAGCACTTAACAACGCTTATGTCCTTAGCGCTAAAAGCCAACCCCAACTGGTTTGGCGCAGCCCAATCCTTAGCCAATGGGTGCCTATCCCTTACATCCAGAGAAGACCGCGTGCGCTTGATGGCGCGTTTATGTAAAGACCTAGGTGATGAGCTATACCCTGCTTTCTTACAAATTCTCTTTAACATTGCAAAACATGGCGACTCACAAGCGCAGCACTTGATTACCGATACGCTCGTCCATGCCCTAACAACAGGCCAGCTACCGTCAGGCAAGCTTTCTGCCTGGGGATCCAACTCATTAAACCCTGAAAGAAGCTTTGGACAAACCAGAAGCTTGGGGCCCATAGAATACTTATGCGTGTGGTATGCACAACCATCGGGCCGAAGCCCGCTTAATATCAATGCTTTTCAACAAGCCGCACACCGCATACTTGAGTTAATCTCAACCAACGAGCAGGCCAAATCCTTATACTGCAACAAATTACTTGCCGATGTTGAAGACCCCCTGGGGGGATCATTATCAAGTCAAACACGAAATGCCATCACTGAGTTAGTAAACACCTGGCAAACTAATGCCACAATCGATGTTGTCATCAACCATTATATCAACACCCTACAAGGCGACAGCCTTAGCCGGCTGGCCAATTTTCAGCCCACCCTCCGGGGCTAACAACCAACAAACCAGCTTGAGAAGCAAAGCGCTGCCTGATAGATTAAGAAGACTCAAACATACCCACTGCAAGATAATAACCTTAAGAGCGTTAGCACACTTTGTCTCGCGCCTGGAAAATACAATGAAAAAATTTGTAAGTCTCTTACTCGTTAGCAGCACCGTCATTGCCTGCACCTCTCAAGACACCCCAAAAATAGGAGAAGGAGGAATGAAGCGTCTCGAAGTTTTACATGCCGTTAATCCACAGAATGACATTATCGGAATCACCGTCACCGGGCACGGCTGCACAATGCCCGAGCATTTTGACATCCAAGTTGAACACAAGAATAATAAGTGCCAAGTTTCAATCTTCCGAATTCGACCTGACTTTTGCCGCAGAGCGCCTATGCCAATATCATTAGAACTACCCTGGAACGCACAACAAGCATGTGGAGGTAACCCTATTGAAATAACAAACCCTAAAAAACCAACCTCTTAGCTGCCACCCACCCCAGGAGGCACAGCATTAAGCTAGCCTCTTGCTATATCAGGACTTATTTACCTTAGCCATCCTTCGACGGAGCACCAACAGTACCGCCCACCAAGCGACATTGATACTGCCACCACCAGTACTGCCAGCGCCTTCTCCCAAAACTGCCGTACTAGGCTTGCTCTCTTCAGGCCCACCTTGAAATACTGAAGACTTACCGTTAATAACTGCATTAATACCGCTTAAATAAGCAGGCACACGAGTATACACACCCGGTAAATTAGGTTGAGCACAACCAACCCCCCAGCTCACTACCCCTGCAAAATACAAATGATTATCTGCTAGAAGAGTTAAGGGGCCTCCGCTGTCGCCCTGACAACTATCTTTCCCACCAATGGCATTTCCACCTGCACACAACTGCCCGCTCCCAGCTATCCCTCCCGTGAGGGACGGCTTCTCACCTTTGCTAACAAAAAAAGTATTTAGCTTATCTTCGCAGACATCGTTAGCCACCAATGGTAAATCCACATAGAATAGTTTAGGTACCATTGAGCCATTATTATCCTCTCCAGGTTCAAGTACTTTCTGCGTACCTCGACCGAATACAAAGGCCAGTTCACCAGATCGGATTGCCGTATCTAAAAAAGCACCATCAATGACTGGGATCGGAACAGCGACTTGACTTGGACGCTCCAACTGGAGAAGGGCAATATCATTTTGCTCAAGTTCCGTCCCGTACCCCTGGTGAATAAAAACTTTTTTCACCTTAATAGTTTCACTCTTGGCAGCAGATAAATCATGCGCCCCAGGAATGACATAAAGAGGATTCTCCTTTACATTTACCTCATCCACGCAATGCGCTGCCGTCAAAACCCAGTCCTTTTTAATCAAAGCCCCCCCGCAAAATGGAAATATACTCTTATGAGACTTACTCTCGACAGTTTTACCAAGCGCCCCATGAAAATCAAACGCATCTTGGGTACTAATACGGACAACAGGAATAGGGGAATACTTTTTATCCTCGGCAAGAACACCCTCTACTTGGTTACTGTAAATAATTGCCGCACGACCACCTCCCTCTTCACAATTACCAACTTTCTCTGCCAAACTATTACCATCTTCCTGAATCAAACAGACACCGTCCAATACCCCCTTACAACGGGTTTCGGCTAAACCGCAATCCACCAAAGTACCAAAAAAAATGCTGCCCTCCTCCCCTGACACATAGGCACCTGTATAACTAGAGCCATTTAACTTCAAAGCGATTTTATTACCGCCTGCAGACTGCGTCTCCGGCCTCTTTAGGTAGGTCAGAAGAGCCATAAACCGCGAACTTTCCAGATTTTCTACCTCAACACCACCGACAATTCGGGCATTAACGTCTGCACCAACATAATGGGAAAAAAGTAATAAGCTCACCAACATCACATGAATAAATATCGAGCACTTAGTAGCGTTAACGCCTCTTTTATTTTTCTTCACAACCTTATCTCCAGCTAATAACATTGAGGGGCCGCACGTATTGGCAAGAGAAATTAGACAAAATAAACACCACAAAGTTCAATTACCATTCACCCCAGAGATACAACTCACAATCAGAGCTAGGTGCATCGTGTCCCGTATAATCATATTCCAGAAAAGAGCTATGCTCTGTTCCAAGCAAGAACATAACTACCCACACTCCTGACATCACTCTCTCGCAGAGGATAAACGCATGAACATTCACCCTCAAGCCCAAACCACACCACAAATTAGAGCAGAAATACAAACCTCACCGTACCTCTCTCAAAAGGCCTTAGGGCACCTCTATTAATTCTGGGTTGAGCAGATTGAGATTCAGGATTTTCAAGAGCAAGGCGCTAAGTGCTTGTAATAGTTGTTCTATTGCGAGCACTTAGTAACGCTGCTATTGGGAATCCTGGGCTCAAGGTGCCAATCCATGAATAAATAGAGGTGCCCCTTAGTCAAAAAATAGAACGTCACTGGACAAACCATTCGCAAGTGGCAAAACAGAGGCCCAACCACTGATAAGAGTCATCGCCCCATCAGTGCTACCCCCCCCTCTTGGAGACACAAGAGAAAATCGTCGTGGAGCTGCATAAAATACTACTTCTGCCGCTAGACGACCTAATGGTCATTAAATGGTAGTCGAGAAAATCAACGTCTATTATAGACGCTCACTTCTTACACTCTCTAAATAGTAGAACCTCGCAACTTGAGCAGATCGTTTTATCCAAACGCTCATAAATTCTGGTTAGAGCTTGTGTTTTAGAATCAAAGAAATGCTCATTGCCTATATTTTTTATAAAACAGGATTTTGCTGCAAACTCATACACAGTCGATTTAAGGCCCACAAAATACAGCCCACCACCTTTCTTAAGCAAACGATTATTTTCAGAGACCAATGCCTCCGCACCGGCTAAATCAATAAAATTGATACCGCTGGACTCAATCAATATATGTTTTATATTTTCATTTTCTACAATTTTCGCAATACGTTTTTGAATATGATTAATGGAGCCGAAATAGATAGACATATCTATCCTGATAATCCTCAATTGTGGACATTGCCTAAGTGGTTTCTCCTGGATATTAGTGAATTTCCTGTTCTTACTGTAGGGCGAGTCATCGACGGACAGAGTAGGAATATTGGGTGTCGAAGTTTTAGCTAAAAAGAGAACAAGCGATAACAATACTCCAAGATAAATTGCAAATTCCAACTCTAAAAACAACGTCGCAAAAAAGGTTGTTAGCAAAATAGAGGACTCTGTTTTGCTAAATGTGAGTGTTTGCTTAATATGGTGAAAATCTATGAGGTTATAAGCGACCAAAAGAATGATCCCACCCATCGCTGCAATCGGTAAATATGCCGTCAGCGGTGCAATCAATAGGACAATCACCACCAGGAACATAGCCGCAAAAATAGCAGAGAGCGGAGTTTTAGCCCCTGCTTCATAATTAATGCCTGAACGGGTAAATGAGCCAGACCCCGCATAACTAGACACAAAACTTCCCACGATGTTCGACATTCCTTGGCCAATGAACTCCTGACTAGGATCTATTCGCTGACCCGATTTAGTTGCAACCGCCCGACTGATAGATACCGCCTCAATTAAGCCCAACAAAGCCACTGCAAATGCTTCGGGTGCCAACATTCTTATAGAGACCAGCGACAGTTCCGGCATAGACAACGGGGGTAATTGTGCAGGAATTTCTCCCACTAATTTGATATCAGATGTAAGATCTTTAAAAAATAGCGCAATAACACTACCAATGACCATTCCAATGAGCAAGTTAGGTAATTTTGGTGCTACTTTTTTGGATAACAACGCCATTACCAGTGTTGCAAGCGCAATAATAATGAGATAACCATTAATACTCCCAAAATTTTGGAAAAGATCAATCCACGTATGAAGGAATGACTCACCTTTCGGTATAGAAATACCCGTAATATGCTTCATTTGACTGGTTGCTATCAGGATCGCGGCCCCTGCCGTAAAACCAATGACGACCGTATGAGACACAAAATTAACCAGCGCCCCTAGCCTGGCAAGACCAAACGCTAGCTGATACACACCGGCCAAAAAAGTTAATGTTAACGTCAAACTTAAGAATTCAGGGGTACCCGGCTCTGCATGATGACTGATGGCTGAAAACACCACGATAGAAATCGCCGTGGTAGGCCCCGATACTAGATGAAAGGAAGAACCAAATAGGGCGGCAATCACCGGAGTCACCATCGCCGTGTATAGTCCGTATTCAGGTGGCAACCCTGCAATCGTCGCAAACGCCACACCTTGGGGCAAAACAATAACGGCTCCCGTTAGTCCGGCTATAAAGTCCGCTTTAACGGACTCTTTGGTAATAAGTTTAAACCAAGCAAGGAAAGGAAATAATCTATATAATCTCATTCTATTCTATGTTGTTTGCCCAGGAACACCCAAGCTATTACTAAATAAACGCTTCAATAGCATCCCCTAGCTAAAGCATAGGCAATGGCACATCTCTTTCACCTTTGCCAAACCCACCGAACGCTGAAATACCCAAATGATTGACTACCCACGGCCACAACACCCAATATAAAAAACACCAGGCACCATATCCAAACTCTCCTGGGACAAAATAAACAATACGCCTCCATACATACAAGGATATAAGCATGAATCCAACGCTCATAACCTTCATGAAGAATACCAAAGGTAACTATTAAAACCCTGTTTTCCATCCGTAGCATCCACGGCCAGGCTGAAATAGCAACGATCAAGTGTAGCCCTGCCAGACAGGAGCAATATAAGCACATTCATTATACCCTTTCCAGAGAACAAATTCAGCTCCTTCTTATATAGCTCCAGGGCAATCGGGTTCAAAAAGGCTTGATTATATAGTCTCAATTCTTCACCATTTTTCAAGCGTTACAGACCCTAGAAGAGGTCGCCATAAAAAGCATCAACTCACCGATATTTTTTTATTACCCTTTGCGCCACTATTTGTGGAGCCGATAACTGGGTAGCGATTTAACATCGATTTTCGGCGAACTGAACCAGCCGACTAAAGAGAAAGCGTCTAAAGACGGTGGCTTTAACCAGGGGCTTTCGCTTTGCGGGCTAAAGTCGCCTAATGACTAACAAAAAGTTTTTCAAAATGCAGGATACCCAATATATTTTGGATACTATTTCTGCATATCGCGAATACTTATGGGGCAATTAATATTACACGACCATCTCATTTCCTTTGCAAAAAAAACAGATACCAAATTAACATTCAATACAACCTACACAAGTGATCTAGAACCTAATGTCTACAACCGCCAATACTCAGGATTAAGTAAAACCAGAATAGAAACCACTTCCAACCTGCCTAACAACATAGACGCTACCGAAATAATTTTAGCAGGGTCATCCAACCCAAGGAAAGACTGGGTCACACCACCTAAACCAGGCCCCATATTATTCATACACGTCGCAATGGCCGAAAAAGCAGTCACTTGATCGACACCATCAACCATCATTAACAAAAGCAACACAGTAAAAGAAGCCACGTAAAGCGAAAAAAAACCAAATACGGAATGTAGTGTTCTATGGGGTATTTGGTTAGCTCCATTAAGACGGATTAAAAAAACACCTTGAGGATGTAGTAATCGTTTAATTTCACGGCCGACCAATTTAAATAAAATCAAAACTCGCATCGCTTTCATACCACCCGCAGTAGAGCCTCCACAGCCGCCAACAAACCCTATTAGTATTAAGAAAAACGGAATAAATAAGGGCCAAGCAGAATAATCAACTGTTATGAAACCAGTACTGGTAATCATTGAAACTACGGTAAACACTGAATCCAATAGCATTGTTAAAAGACTGTCCATAGGCGCAAAAAATTCAAGCGTTAAAAAAACCAATAGGACAGCACCGGCTATTATTCCAACAAACAAGCGAACCTCCGCATCCTCAATATAATTTTTTAGTGACCGCTCTTTTAAAGCGGTAAAATGCAAGGAAAAATTAATGGCTCCAAGCAGCATAAAAACAGTCGCAATCCCTTCGATAAGGGAGCTATGAAAGTAACGTAGACTTTGGTCATGAGTAGAGAATCCCCCCGTCGATACCGTCGCCAAGCTATGTGACACGGCATCATACACACTCATACCTGCCATCCAATATGCTGAAGCACAGGAAATGGTCAGACCCAGATACATTCTCCATAATAACGAAGCCGTTTGACTTAGACGCGGGGTCAGTTTTTCTTCTTTCATCACACCAGGAACTTCTGCCTTGTAAATGGACATACCACCGATACCAAGCTGTGGTATCACCGCAATCGCCAACACAATCAACCCCATGCCCCCGAACCACTGCAATTCCTGCCGGTAAAACAACAACGAAGGCGGCATATCATCCAAGCCCGACAAAACAGTTGCACCAGTAGTCGTCACACCAGAAACGGCCTCGAACAATGAATCGATTACTGACGTGTGCAAAATCAAATCAAAAGGAATAGATGCTAATAAGCTAAGTACCATCCAGACCAACACAATAATTAAAAAGCCATCGCTTCGATAGAATTCCACCCTTTTCGCGCGAAAAGGAAACCATAGAAAAATACCCAAGACAAAGGTAATGATCGACGATTCAGAAAAACGAATTAATGCACCATCATGATAGATAAGCGAGATAATCATGGGAGGAATAAAGAGCGCGGTAAATAACAGGCACAAGCTTCCTACCGTTTTCGTTACTTTGCTAAAACGCTTAAGCCTCATAAGCTGAGCCTATTCCTAATCACCATCAACAATACAGCGATGTTTGAAGTATTAAGGGTGACTCTGCTAACTTGATATTCAGAGCGTTCAACCTCTTTTCTGCGTCTATCACGCTATAGGATCGCTAACCAACGGCTGCCCCTGTTCTCCTGTAAACCTTGAAGAATACGATGGGCTTGATCCCAATCATTTTTGCAATCGAACCATAAGGCCTGTAGATGAGGTGAATAAGCGCTTGGACATTTAGCTTTATCCAAAGATTGCATGAAGCTTCCGAATTCATTCATTACTTTGTCAGAGAGAGAAATAATTGCGGTAATTTTTCAGGCAAACGCTGGACGTTATCAATGACCGTGTACTGCGAACCAAATATATCGGAGACGTATTCATCGGCATGAGGATCAAGGCTGATGCAGTAGGTATAAATCCCGGCCTGGTCAAGTTCGACAACGGCTTTTTTTGCATCTTCAATGAGCAAGCGATCGTTGTCAACGTCAATATCCGAAGGCTCGCCATCGGTGAGGATTAACATGAGCTTTTTATCCGCTTGTTGACGCTCAAGGTAATGACCAGCATGGCGCATCGCCGCCCCCATGCGTGTGGAAAACCCTGCCTGCATGGCAGCCAACCGGCCTTTTACATCATCGTCCCAAGGCTCGGAGAAACCTTTGATATGCATATAACGCACATCATGACGTGTATTAGAGAAGAAACCACCGATAGAAAAAGGATCGCCCAGTTTTTGCGTAGCCCAACTCAACAATGAAACTGCTTCGCGGCTGAGTTCGAGTATGCTCTGACTACAGCCCGCAGGAATTTCATTAATGGATGCCGATAAATCCAGCAGCAAGGTCACAGCAATATCACGGCCATCGTGTCGATGACTCATATTAATGCGCGGATCGGGCGTGGCTCCGCTTTTAAAATCGATGAGCGAACGAATCGCGACATCTAAATCCAGTTCACTGCCCTCCTCCTGATAACGTATGCGCACATAATTTTGTGGCTTGACCAGATCCAAAATCTGTTTGAGTTTTTTCGCCAGGGCCGAGTGCTTTGCTAGCAGACGATCAATATCTGCAGGGTTACCACCTGGATGAAGGCTTTCATAAACACTTACCCAGTCCGGCCGGTAAGTCTGCGTCTGGTAATCCCACTCTGGATAATGCCGAGGGGGGAGACGGTCAATCTCTTCGGGGTTGTCTAACTCTTCGTGCTGATTAAACTGTTCTTCATCGTCACTTTCTTCAATAAAGATCCATAAGTGACGATTATCATCCCGATAACTGATCTCGGTATTCTTGAAATAGATATTGGGGAGTTGATCGGCCTGACGGCGCGTTCGCGCAATAAATGAAACCGCAA
>JAVCKZ010080604.1:0-12736 GCA_034780755.1 Lepetodrilus elevatus
GACCATAGCCGATATCTAACACATTGCTAAGAGAGTGCTATGGTCCTTTAGCGGCTAAGAGAGCTTCGAGAAACGATGCCCAGGTCATTGGGGTTTGTCCCACCGGTGTTGCTCGATTTCAGATTTGCTCTTGAATATAGTTTAGCATTAAGTATATTACAATTGTACACGAGAGATGGACACAAAGACTTACGTGCACAGCCCCCAGACAGACGCTGTTTGGTATGTGTAGATGACCTGTTTCATAGTAACTCAGGATGCACTTGAAAATCGAGGAAAGTCGATAGAAGGTTGCAGTATTCTCAGAATTGAGCGATGTCCGTCCCAGTGTCGTGTTGGGAAATCTAGACAATGTAGCTCTGCTAATTTCAAACCGTCGTCCCGATACATTAATAGTGACTATTGAATCCATTGCGAACACAACACCGACTAACTGTAGGACCACAAGATCCGTACACTTTGCTCGCGGGATGGCCTTCAGAATCGTTCTGTCAGTACGTCTTATTGGAACAACTCTTAATGTTGTTGGCGAATTAGTGCCGCTTCTACTAAGTTATTTATCAATCAATCAGTCTATGAATGGTCACAAGTCACCGCTCATGTATAAGCATCGCTGAGTACTCTTTCATAATTTATGGCGTAAATGTGTGGACTTGCGCGCCACCGTGCTCTGACGCTGATAACAATAACCAGTAATGTATTGGAATGATACATCTGAAGTAGAGGGAAATGGCTCTCAGTACTCATGCAAAGATACTACAATACAAGCGTAAAGGGATCATTGTGACACAGACGACGAATAAATAATGTATATGTCTTCTTCTTTGCATACAAGGTTAACCGGGCGGACATATATACTGTATAGTTCATGGATCTTATCTACAACGCATCTTGGTCAATACTAATATAATGATGTCATAACAACGTTCAATGTTTGGCCAAGATACATGGCTGACGGTGACTGCTTGAATGTGTGTGTGTGTGTGTGTGTGTGTGTGTGTGCGTGCGTGCGTGCGCGTGTGCGCCAGTCTACATTTATTGTGTCTGTGCGTGTGCGCGCGTTTGTGTCTAAGATACTTTCATCCCATATTCTAACACATCAACGGCTTTTAGTGCCAATAATAAAGTTCACAATGAATAATAAGTAGTCTGATGATCAGGCAACAGTCAACCAGGGAGCGCATTCAAACAAATGACAGAATAATAATTTTTAAATTGTTCTTTCGTGAGACACTTTATTTCAAATCACATGCCACACAACTGAAACTCACAGACTCCGTGGTGCAAACCTTAGAGCGGAAGGTCGGTAGATCAAACCACGGTTGACCACGGCCGAGTCATACCTAAAGACGTTTACAAAAATGGTAGTTGATGTCACCCTGCTTGGCGCTCAGCATAAAGGTAAGGTTACATCAACGGGTGGTCCCTCAGTCACCTTACTGTGTCTGAGTGGGATATTGTTGTTAACTGCGACATTACGAACCCTCAACATCTTATTTGATTTTACGCGTGGACGTTATATATTTTATGAGCACTTCGCCGGATAATTAATATCGGTTGCCCTTGAACGCGGTTTCAGTCATTAATCTATTACGAGTATACTAGTATTTTATTAAAATGCATACACACATTTCTATAGTCTACCCAGTTTTCAGGAACATAATGGTTATTGTGATATCGTTGACTTTATGAAGTCAGAGAAGCTGCCAAATGAAAGTATTGTGGAATGTAGGCCAAATATCAATGCATACATGTAAGTGTAGCCTACAGTTACATACATGTCCAATCTACCCTTACATATAAGTGTAGCCTATATCATACCGACTTCGTGGTGTAAAGCTTAGAGCGTCCGCCAGGAGTGCGAAAGGTCGGTGTGTCAAACTCCGTCTGAGGTATATCAGAATATGTTAACAGATGGTAGTTGTTGTCCCCCTGCTTGGCGTTCAGCATTAAAGGGGAAGTATTACATCAACGGCTGGTCGGCTTAGAGTCAGCTTAAAGTGTCTGAGTAGGTTATCCTCATTAACCGAGACATTGATAATCCAAGTGAGCTAGCACTTTAAAAGCTGGTGGAAATCCAGACTAGCACAAGCAGACCAAAACATCCATTGCTCTCCAGCTCTATGTTGTGAGATGGCAATGTCACGTTAAGCTGATCATGGACGACGTCCACCTACCGTATCTCGCTGGATGCCGAATTATGTATTGTTATTTAGGTTAAAATAATCACGCGATATAGTAGACCTAATTGTTAGATCCACGAAGGTCATTCATAATAGCATAAATAGAGGAAAATTTCATTTGAAATTGTTACGGAATGAGCGTCACATAGCTATGCTTTGTTAAGAAGTGTCTGGGGGCAATATGGCTTTTGGACATTAACATTTTGCTTTGTTTTGTTGAACTTAACTGACATAAAGGTATGCAGATGCGTACGTAGGCATACACAGTGCCACGTCCCTATTTAGGCATGATATTCACGTATGACCTACCTAGTTGGTACATATTGATCAGCAACTCGTTTAATACCAATGTCCTTGCAACGTGGCGCATATTCGTATATTGGAGGATAAGAATTAAATTAATGTTCAGACAATCCTGGTAATAGGATAGCCAGAGCACTGTCGCATCATGTGGAGAAACCGGGGTAGAGAAGCCAGACGTGAAAGCTCTGAATGAAGGTGTCCCGCAAACTTCGTGGCATAACTGCATTCATTACCCCCAGCGTGATGTTTCAAAGTGTGATGTATCGAAACGATATGTACCTAGTAGTACATATCAGTTTCTAGCGTTCCCATTGGTTGAAATACCACGGCCTAGCGTTCCCATTGGTTGAAATACCACAGCCAGCAATGCATGGCCAGGACTACTTTCAGTAAAATTATTCTACTCGTGACATAAAGTTGATATTAAATAGAACATCGTGTAATATCCTCTATTTTCTAGTAAATGTAAAAAAAAAATCAATCACATAAAACATTATTCGTTGCACATATTGGTAAGCGTGGCACGTTCGAAAGGATTCCGTTAAATCCGTGAGAATAAGAGCTGCAAAGAGCAGTCAGACAGGCGAGTTATTTCAAGACAGGGGCCACATATACTGTAGTCTGTCTAGTCCCACTACTTTCATGCGGGCACTGCAGAATTTCAATATAAATCATGACCGCCTTGTCAAAGGCGCTACGTCATTCGTGTGCACGCGCAAGTATCCTACATCAACGTATCTATAGTTTAAAACATTGTGACAAATTAATTTCCAGGTTCACGAAAGGTCGTCGATACGAACACACCAGGGAGCTATTTAGAATAACAGACACTTGCACGTTTATGTTAAGAACACACTTTCAACTGTACGATGCAATACATTCTCACGACATGGGAAAGAACATGCCATCGTCATTGGTGTGCCATGTACAATGAGGTTCTACTCCCACAACAGTTGTATTGAAATACTTTGAGGAAAATGATCGGTAAGTCTTTGAGGAGGAGGAGGAGGAGGAGGTATCTTTGAAACGATCACCCTGTCCCGTTCACCTTGTCCTATTCACCCTGTCCTGCTCATCGTGTTCACCATGCCATCTCCTCAACTATCCTGTTCACCCTGTCATGTTCACCTTGTCCTATTCACCCTGGCCTGTCCATCCTGTCCTGTTTACCATGTCCTGTTACATGGCAATCAACTAGTTATTGGTTATCACTTAACATGTCTGTGGCTCAATTGAATAACGAAATTGTAATTCAGACTGGTCGAACTATACGATGACATTTAAACCGTCCATAGTATGATTTCAGTTCCAGCGCATACAACTATCATTGATATATCGATATTATATTTAGTGTTGTATTATCACGAGAACAAGAGACAGAGCTGAAATGAAGACGTCTCGATAACTGCCTACTGACCATTCAAATCACGAATTCTGCCATTTTGTATTTATTTCTATCCTTCAGCACATTTCTTCTACGTGTCTCATTAATTAGCGGCTTGGAGCAACTGAAGGAAAGTGGTGCACACTGAAACGCACCTTTGGATTAATAGCGGGATTTTCTTCTGTTCAAATCATTCCTCTTCACTGAAGCAAAGGTCTTTGAAGCATGGGAGTGTTTCCGTTTGATTAACGGATGTGTGCATTGGTTTTTTGGTCTCCTTCAACGGAAATTGGCAATTAAAGTGGAGAGTTCTTCTGAACTACTTAAAAAATATAAACAACTGAGTTCTTATGATAGTATTACGGTTTAGAGTTGTTACTGTCTGACGACTTGAACCTGTTCTATGACTTACTGCTTGTAATAGTTTACATATTACGAGTAAAGAACAACTATTCATCTCATTCAATTTGTATTACAGTAATGTGTTTTAAACCGCAGACACACACACACACACACACACACACACACACACACACACACACACACACACACACACACACACACACACACACACACGAACACACACACGCACACACACAAAAAAATACAAGAACAAAATGTGGTGTGATTTCAGCCTGCTACATGGAATTATTTCAGCCTGCAAAGGGGCGCGATTTCAGCCTACAAACGGAGGAGTGATTTCAGCCTGCAAAGTGGAGTGATACTAGCCTGTAATACGGAGTGATTTCAGCCTGCTATTTGGAATTATTTCAGCCTGCAAAGGAGGGCGATTTCAGCCTACAAACGGGGGAGTGATTTCAGCCTGCAAAGGAGGGCGATTTCAGCCTACAAACGGGAGAGTGGTTTCAGCCTGCAAAGTGGAGTGATCTGAGCCTAGGGGAGTTATTAGGGTATAGAGTCTCCTCCACCGGCTTGGATCAAATAATCCTAAAATAAGCTGTGCCCGAGTTTTAAGCAGTAGATCCGTGTTAACTCGGGCGTCGCTTAAAAACGCTTAATTTAATATCTATAGAGACTCCCGAAATCAAAATTGAATCTCGCATATTCGTTTAGTGACCCCGAAAAAGTCTTTTGAAGGAAAACACTCTTTGGAAAGTAAATCCATTACCCGTTTCAACTAGCTCCATTTTCGACGTCGATGTGTCGTAAAGTGTCTCGAAGAGAGCCAACGTTGATGACTATGATAACAGCATTGTCGCCGACAGGGGGGGATTGGGGTACGAAGGGGGTTGAGTATCTCGGCGTTGTCCCCCAAAGATTCATCGCTCATTGTTAAGGGAAGCGGGACCTTTATCAAGATAAGATGCAAATTATGGAATTATCCAGCTTTCAACGTTTCTTGATCTCCACCCGAAAACATGGATGAAAAAAGCTTATGGATGCTCAACTCTGTAATTTAGTTAAGTTGATGAAATGAACCCGTCTTGCTTCATGGCGCTCTCGTAGCCCTAACCAACACCTATAATCTACATATGTTTTCTGGACGCTTTCACATTACAGTGTTAATTCCACTCATATCATGAACATTTGAGCAGTATCTGGTCAACTAGGCACGCACTGTTATCGTAAACATGTGCTGTAAGTACTGTCTATAGAAGAAAATTGCTCAATAAACACGATCTGTTTATATTATATACACATGCAGTATACGTTGGTAAAAGGTATTCCTTTGCCCTTTCGTGGGCATGCGTGTGTGTGTGTATGGTGTGTGTGTGTGTGTGTGTATTGTGTGTGTGTGTGTGTATTTGTGTGCGTAAACAGTATAACCAAAACAGTATGTTCATAATAGTATATATATAAGTGTGTTATATAATAGAGAATAAACCAAGTCCCATTTTCTAGAAATAAACTTTAGTGGGAGAATTTGCTCAACTCAATAATCATGAAATTTTCCCCATTGATTTGTTTCTATTTTTTTTTTCTGAAGTAGACTCAATTATGAAATTATGCATTTATAAGGCACCAATGACAACTATTTAATGTATTAACACCCGATTTCTCTCACATACCATCATGCTCCTACAACTAAGCGAAAAATCACGAAAACCGTAAAACGTGTCTAAACCGGAAGTGTGCTCATATGACACATTATATTTCAGACATACGAGTTATAGTCTCTATTGAAACATTTATATTGCACCTATCATATTTGAATTACATAATCGTTCATGTACCGTAGAACACTATATCTCCTTATTCAGAAGAAAAAACTAGAAATATTTTGAATATCGCAAAAGGAAAAATAAAGGAAAAAGGAGCCAACTTCCCATTGCCGAGAAGTTACAGCACTGAGTCAATATGAGAATTCTCAGCCGATCAGAATCTCAAATTCACGTTAGTTTCGAGAAATCGAATCTGGCTTAATCGACTTTGGCTTGGAATATGAAGTTCAGTAATATACTAGTAATGAACATGTAAAGAACATACCTAATAGATACGTAGTTACCATAGTTAACATATTGATAAATGAATCTACTTACGATCCAAATGATATTAACGTGAAATATCTACATGGCTATTATGTTCAATTGTTACCATTCTCATTCCAATACTACCAATTAATTAATAACAAAAATAACAAATAATGTACGAACGAGGTTCAGTTGATTACTGACATCTGTAAATAAATACATTCATATCAACGTTTGTTACACGTAATGTCTATCATAACAATAACTATTCATCCTGAATGTTTATTAAATTTCAACTTAGTCATTTATTAGTGATTCACTACTGACTTGTAATTAATGGCGTATAGTGTTGGTATAGTGATGGGTTGTCATTGAATCCAACCAATTTCACTATCATCTATAAATCAACGAACCAAATAATTGTATTGTATACGAGCATAGTGAAAAACATAATCAGTTTCTAAACTGCATTAATATATGCTGGGTGTAATTAAATACCATGATATTTTCAAATATCGAGGTGACATTAATTTGGTGGAATATTACATGGGATAGTATAACTGATTTTCTTTTAAAAACAACTACGTGTTATTTTCAATATGATCAAACTGGCATGATACGATTGTGCTTTGGTCAAATATGACGTTACCGGGAAGTTGTGATAGAAGTGTTAAATAAATACTCACTTGTATGAATATTTAATTAGGGCGGATAAAAAGATCGAGAAATACAAAACTAATTTCTACAATAACATGAAAGAATCCATAAACTATCAAAACTCTACAGCAAATATTGTTCTCATTTTTATTTTTATTTGAGATTACGAGAAAATAATACTAGGGCAACATGATAATGAAATATGCTTCTAAGCATTTGAAATATCGCCCTGTTATTAAAGTTATCAGATTTTCCAAAACAGGATTATAGTTGATGTAAATGTTATAGATATGTACTATAGTATATGTTCAAAACTTATTCATGTAAAACTTGTATGTATTTCTTTTTTATTCTCATTATATCACATCATGTGATTTTTCATGGGAATGAAATCTGTTCTGTTCTGAAGTCGTCGACTATGGGTGAACGATTCCCAATGCGACGTAAGGCATACATTCAATCAATCAATCAATCTGTTCTGAAATATCCACAATACCATGGTTATTCTTTGTTAGTACATACCAGTATTCTCACATGAATGTCTTGATATGAACTACTAGTATATCAATATACATTGATAATTGATTTACCTATATACTAACTAGTAACTATGCAGTATAAAAATAATGTTCCTATTGACACTGAGGTGCACATGTGCATAACATTATATTTCAGACATACGAGTTATTATTAAAACTTCAATCATATTCTCTTACAGTAAATTGACAGATGTTTTATATGCGTGTTAAACCTTGTTATATGTTGATATCATAAGATATAAGGTGTTCTATACAAGTGGATTACAACACTTAATATAATTAAATAATTTCACGGCGGAAGCTCACAGTTTGGCGTTCGACTCTGGATTGTACTTCGATACGTCTTAATAAACTGCAGTATGTTTTCTGAAACAACTATTTTCACACATACACTAATTTACAGGAAACAATCTTCAGGGTCTCGTTTCACTAAGCTCTCATATCTACTACAAGACCATAAGCACTTTCGTAGCCATCTCTATACGTCCGGTCACTTACAAGAGCTTCGAGAAATAATACCCTGGAACGATATCGTTTCTCGTTATCCACTATGAGACCATTAGCTCGCACGTAAGTGCACGATACCCATGTTATTAAGAGATAGCTCGAGTCTCGTAGTAGATATGAGAGCTTCGAGAAACGATACCCATTTCTATATAGTGGACCTGTTATCGTGTTATTGACGCATTGTGACGCAAGTTAAAGGAACAGCTTTCCTGCTTGTTATAACTTTGACTCATTATATAGCACTTAAATATTAATGTATAATGGGCATTCCTGTTGTCCTAGTTCGCGCCGATTTTATAAGCGGGTGTGAAATTGGTGAAATCGCCCAGGCTTATGTTAAATATTCACAATTGGCATAATACCAAACGACTTGCTACTAAAACTTCACCCGAATGTGTTTTTAAAACGTCCCGGCCTCTGGTCGTTTTGCGCCAGCTGTTCCGAAATTAATCTTACCATCGTATTGCTGGGCAAAGAATGGTCGGGTATTGGTGACGGTGCAGACAAAATAGAGCAGTCAGGTGGATCACTTCCGGGTGTATACCCGGAGTTCAAAGGTCGTAAAAGCTACATTAATTCATTAGACTCAATTTGGACCATCGCCGGCGACAATTCCATATCAAGTTATCTTTTTAGGTCAGATGGCACCTCCCATGGGTCCGTTATTAGAATATAGAAAAGTGAATGGCCAGCCAGCTCTTAATAGTTTGATGTGTGGATGTCGAGGTGTGGATGTCGAGGTGAGGGCAGTTTTCACACAATGATATTAATTTTAAAGGATGCCACTCACTATTTATGACATTAAACTTGTCATTTATAGTTAGTCATCCATTAACATTACACATTTGCGCGTCACCTTCGATACGGGCGTGTTGTCCTATGAGGAATGTGGACGGTGGTGGTCATTTCCGGTGATGGTTTTGTCCTATGACGCACTAGTCATCCATTAACATTACACATTTGCGCGTCACCTTCGATACGGGCGTGTTGTCCTATGAGGAATGTGTACGGTGGTGGTCATTTCCGGTGATGGTTTTGTCCTATGACGCACTATTCCAGTTGTTAGGACATTCAGTATAAGTCAGCATAAGTGACTTCCTGCCCAGTGGTTGGTTATAAATGGCACAATTCCACTTTATTTGACAAGCACAACATTTATCACTTCAAATATACTACCGTTAGAATGTATGGGAACGATGCCTTATTGATATGTCCATATAACTTTCAAATTCAGACACATAAAAATAAAGTAACTGTAATTAAATTTACAAATACTTGCGAGAAAATGTACCTGTCTCTTTGGGTTGTGTAAGAGTGGTAGTTAATAGTTATTGGTCGCCTCTTTTTGAATTATACGTTCCTTTAGTTGTTTACAGTAACTATAAATCCATTTTTTGTCCAAGTGTGCTAATTTGTTACAGTTGTAAAGCTCCTAGTTGGATAACAGCCTAGATCAATTTAGTGTCATGGCGTCGCTTCTTGCCAACGGAAGCGAAGCAATTGCAACTACCTGTTTTTCTTGGTTTCTATTATGATGAACATGGAGTTTAGTTTACTAGGAGAGTTAACTTTGTAATAAGCTATATTTGCTGGTATTTGACTCACTGGTTTTCTAGTTATGCTTAACTATGTTAACACTGTCGCCTATGGGCATTTATTTGGTGGTCTATAAACTATACTATAGCGGTTGTGACCGGTGACGGGTTTTGTCCTATGGGGGTTTTGTGGGGAATCATCTTCGGGGAGATTTTTCCCCGGATCTAACCACCATCACCACATATACACTACGCAACGCGACCCACCCCAACTGGACTTGGTGGATGCATCGTCACGTAGTTTGGCATGGAATGCAATGCCACCCCTAATCAGTAGACTATCATGGGAAACAATTTATGGGATTACAAACAAAACATCTTCATTTTCTTATGTTGTACTACCTACGGTACTCGTTTTGCACCATCAACAGCTACCGCTAAATATTTCCAGGAAATATTATTTTCTTCAGAGAGGCAAAGGATGTTCGTAACTCAGAACATAGACCAATAGACTGTAATTGTTTATCTCTAAAGTCAAGTACATGTATTGTTTCACCATTATTTCTCAAAATAACACACTTTCAAATTTAACTTCAATAAAGATCACGTTTTGAGACATGGGCAATTTATGCCTTGTACGGAGATATCGCGAGGTCACTGGAGATGGAACTGCGTCGTAAGGATGCCGTGACATCTCCATCATTAGTTCATCTCCATCATTATTTTCAGCTCTGTGACAATGAGTGTGACATGCCTACGTCAATCGGAAGCAAGGTGTACACTATCTAGATCAAATGTCATGAAAACATTTCAAATATTCACATAGATTGCTAGTAATGAATAGTTGATGGCTGTAATTTTGAATTTTAAAATGGCGGCCTTAAAGGCATATTATCACAGATATTTATGGTTGTTTTGGACTAGTTCTTATCTATATCTGCACAGTACATTCACTTGATATACATAAAATCATGTTTGTACTTCCAAAAAGCTTACCACCGATGTGTGGTTGCAACCCCAAGATAGACAAACTTAATATGGTCCGTATGTGTTTTCAGGGTTTTCTTAATTATATATCATGCAAGGGGGGTCACAACTCTAATGTTCGCTCGCAGATTCCTTCATAGACGAGTTGATGCATCAAAGACAAGATAAATAGCGGAACGTTCACATTATTCATATAAAATATAACTATATGATGTTGTGTGATAAAAGAAAATATCCACCTCGTGCCTTTTGATATCAATGTCATCCCTTGTTGATAACAAATAACCAAAATCAACTCGTGAGATAGCCTTGATATCCAAAGACACTCGATGGAGATTCGACTCTCGTAACATCCATTACCGTACCATAAATATTCACTTTCGCGATTATGTAAGTGTAATCAAAGCCTATTTGCAGTACTAGTGAATGGGATGAAGCGATCTAGAGACAGTGTAGATGGAATCTCGCAGAAGAAGTGGTATTAAGGGGATTCACCGGTTTGCTGCCTCAAACTATCATCCTTCAGAGACATCATCACTATATCTCCATACCGGAGACAATGAACGAACGACATCAGTCTGCACGAGCGGCTTCTCGAATGACATATTTACGACATCGGTTACACAAATTCAATTGGTATTACATGCTTGTTACGCATGGTGATGTGCAATCCCGGAGATATCGTTTGTCGTCAATGTACCTTAGATCAATTACTACTGATAACAGTTGAATATCCGAGACGCTGTGAGGAAGCTGGAACCCCCGGGCGGATGTAGAACGACGACCCACCTCCCGCCCAAGGGTGGTCGGATCCAATGCCGCTGTTGGGTGGTGTGATAGGTGGCTCTGGTACACAGATTTCCCGATAATACGTGTCAATCGCAAGTCTTTCCTTTCCCTGTGTGTCATTACCCAGATTTGAGGTCTCTAAGCCCCAGGGACTGGTATTGTAATATACAAAATCATCCATGATCATCTCACATTGTCTACTGCAACCCTCCGGCTCACAAGGGGACTAAACGTCCCTTTGTCGAGTTTAAACTCTCCCCCCAACCTCCTTTATTTTCACCCCCGAGTTGACCAGATTATTGTCTGTAGCCTGAAATACAATAGAGCGAATCATTCTCTGAGGATGCCCATTGGCCAAGCATCATCGTGTTACTTCTCTTTACAAAGACCTTAATTTGACAGGTAGATGCATTTGAATCCAATTTCTCTGTTTGTAGATGATCATGATGGTGCGTATGAATTAGGACGATACGCGGAGCATGCGGAGGAATGGGTTAGCATGGCGTAGACACGTGTTAGAAGATACCCTGTGGTCACGTAATATTGCATCTATGTGTCTGGTTATAAGACATCTTTAGGCCAGTGCATGTCTGCTTGGGGGTTCTGGTATTGTCAGTCTATTAAGCGTCGAGATACTGCATATTGACAGTGGCTTGTTGATGTTGTTGTGAAAGAATGCCAAGCACGCTCAAAACCAATAACATACAAAAGGAGGAGGTTATTACGGTCGGAATGTTATGTACCCGTATCATGGCGCAGTGAAACAGTTCGATCATTTGTAGACGTTTTATCGCTACAGTACAGCGCAGTAAGCTTCTTTCTTAAATGATTAGGTTGAGATAAGCGCTATACACATTTGGGTGTATGTTGATAAATACATTATTGGTACCCCAACATTAACGTATATCAACATATGCGACCCATTCTGATATGTGGGTGTCTGTATTTCTTTCTTTTTATATATATATGTAATTTATAATCAACTGAAAAGCCCGTAAATAAACAAGGTCTCTTAATTTACAATTTTTGACATCTTTCAGTTTTGTATACTATTATTTGTATCTTCTTGTTTTTTAAATACATATATATAGAAAAAGGTTTAAAAAACAAGAAGATACAGAGAATAGTATTTAAAAAGCCCAGAAAGATGTCAAAAATTGTAAATTTGGAATTGGGGGTTTAGAATCCGATTTAAAGATGTTTTCACTTGTATCACGTCTTGCCTTGTTTTCCTAAAAATTAAATCAACCTATTTCTAGATACACAAATCCCGAACTCACGCGGCGCCAGACAGACGTATAGAAGTAATTATGAAATTTATGAGTTGCAATGAATTCATTAACACTATAGGTTATAAACCACCAATTAAAATCCCATAGACGACAGTGTTAACGTATTTATGCATAACTACTGATTCAGT
>JAVCKZ010080615.1:0-12735 GCA_034780755.1 Lepetodrilus elevatus
CTACTACTACTACTACTACTACTACTACTACTACTACTACTACTACTACTACTAATAATAATAATAATAATAAAACTAATAATAAATAGGTACATACATAAATAATAAATCACGAAGTTGGAACTTTAAATATATTCCGGTGCATATGATGCTAATAAATATGTGCAATATTTATTAATTGAGTTAAAACAATTATACTGAGTGAATTAATTATTACTACATGATTATGTGAATTGATGCATTTATATATTAATTAATTACATACATGAGTAGTTTATTATCGTTTGGGATAATTATGAATTAAGAACATACATAATGCACGAACAAACTTGTCAACTGTAGGGTGTACGCACAACATTCTCACACCGGGCGCCTTGACGTATCATGATCTCCCTGGAATCGGAAACATTTTCGCTGCCGAAATTTGATTTCGTCTATCAGCAGCACTGCTCGCTCGCCCGAGGGTACGTAATGATGAAACGAAAGTGGGGAACGTGTCTCTCATTGCAGTACCCCACTGTTTACGCTGAGCTGAACGAGAACCTGGGTTTGTTCTGCGTTATTTACCCTCGCTAGGGGGGATAGTCTCCATATCCTCGCAGAGAGCAATTAGACGCTACTCAGGACATCAATACCTGTGCATGTGGCTTCTGCTTGTGTTGTATGAGAACCGTTCCGATTGTTATTGTTAGGGTATGCACGTGTTTTTCTCGTACTTTTCGATGTACATTTGTGCATTGACTACTGTGAACCATAACATTTTAACGAGGATACATCTGTAACCATATTAATACAGTTAATATGTTCAAATTGGTACTGAAATTAATATCCCAAATAAGTAATTCAAGCTAAGATTGGCATTATTGAACGACGATACTTCTTGACTCGTGAGAATGCCGTTAATGCTCTATCTAAATTATTTTTCAAATCAACCCTATCCCTGCTGGATTAGGCACAGACACTGCTCCTTAGGGCATATCCGGTTGCCTCCAGCACTGAAAGGGTTAATATTTGACTACACTGGCACATTAATAAATTGTCCTGACTGTTCATACTAATTTATAAATATATCAAAATGCATGTATCAGATTACCACTGTTACCGTATGCTACCAACGTCATATGTAAAAGCCACGTTATCTGCGTTATATTGACTGAAGAGACAGTTGACATGTTCATGATGTATCACTGTTTATTAGCACTTCTGCAGCATAAATATACAACATTAAACAAACATCAGGTATGTACAAAACAACTTGACTAGATGATGCGAAACAAACAATTGTATGTATATGTACACGCAATAATTTCAATATATACACAACTCTAACGATATCTGTTAAGGTGACATTCACGATTTCTGTACATTAAATATAAACTGCCACCTGAAACAATGTTGAATGTTTTAATTGTTATGAACAATTGTACGTGTACTTGTAAAGATATTTTAAAACAAATAGTTATCACTGAAAACTACTTTTGAAATAGCATACTTAAAGTACATCGTTGAATAGTATCTAAAGTTAAACTATCCGAATACTCACATTTAAAAGCATTTAGAAGTAATATTTAGTAAAATGTGAAATGGTGCTTATCTATTACAGTGCTCATCATTAGACGAACATATTATAATTATACAGTAAACCAAATGTTCGGCAGTGATCGCATATATAGATACTAACGGGACATGACAGTCGATCAGTGTATGCAGTAGTAACAGTTCAACCCTGGAATGGGAATAGAAGGGTACATGATAGGTCTCACAAAGTCTTCAGGGTTGTACAACCGCTTCCCATCTTTCACTAACAGAGTCACCGCCGCTTTCTTGGCATTCACGGCAAACGCCTGCTCCTGTTGGAGTTGTCTTCTCTTTGTTTTGTAACGTCGGTTTTGGAACCATATTTTAACCTGGGTTTCTGTCAGTTTCAAAGCCTGCGCCAGATCGGCTCTTTCCGGGCCCGACAGGTAGCGCTGGTGGCGGAAGCGCCTTTCTAGTTCGTAAACTTGTCCATGTGAGAACGAGGCTCGTGACCTCTTTTTCCTGGGTTTGTTGTGTTCTGATTGGTCCTTCTCACTGTTAGGACTTTTATCTGAAACGGTAACAATGCTACATTATATTATGTGACAATTGTCATAATGTTACATACACGTATATATATACTGTCTTTGCATGATAATTACATTGACTACGTTATTTTCGTGGGAACATATTCCAGAAAGATAATATGAAACGTTACGAGTAACACCCCTATATTGACCCATCGATTGTACGATTGAAATCTTACTTAATTAATGAAAATACATGTACTTATTATATTTCTAAACAGTTTATCAACGGCATCTCAAAAACGCTTGCACCATGAGTGGTATACCATTGTTCCAGCATCGTAACAAATCCACATGAATAAACATATGCTTGAATAACACGAACGATGCGTTATTGGAAAACAATGCTACCGGGGTATTGCAGAGCCATGTCGTTGGAATGCAATATATCGTAGACAAACTGTTTAGAAATACTATTAGAAATACTGTTTAGAAATATACTATTGATTAAGTAAGATTGCAAGTATACAATATATATATCGTTTTAACTAACTCTGTTATCATTACTATAGGCATAACCCTCGTTCATATGAGTTGATATACCGTCCACGCATCTTGCATATTCCCCAAAGTTTGCATGGCCCTCCGTAAGCTCCGTACAAAACAGGTGCATGGATATAATGTATTTATAGTCTACAAATCATTGACATACAGAATGTGTTCAATATCGATATTTTCTTTTTTGGTCTACCATAGTAAGCTTACACAGCTGAGAAATGTAACTAAGTACCATCACTTTAAATAATTGTACCTCTCCGTGCAAACAATACAAACATTCAGTGAATTATCATCATTCAATAACTCCAACGAGCTGAGTTAAGTAGTGAAGTCCTAGGTTTCTACACAACCAATACACGGGGGCATATCTTTGCCTGACGCCTCGCTTTGACTGACAGATAGGTGTCACTCCAACAGCGCATGCTCACGTGGGGTCACGCGAGAAATAATAACAAAGTCTCATCTCACTGTTAGTGGTACTACTTGAGAGTTTAACGCTACTGTAAGTCTTTATCAGGGATTCAAATAACCCTTTAAAAGATTTATCAAGATACTATACAAACTGATAAAAAGAACAAACGTTGGATCCCATTGTAGATTTTACCCCACAAGACGTCATCAGGTTATTGAATCAATTACTTTATTTATATGTATATTAGTTTTCAAGCGAATCAATTTTAATAACTTGTAAGTTATACTTCTACAGGAGGACATAAGTGTTTAGCGGCTTTATGGCACAAACATATGAACAAATCTGATCATGAATGATATAATTATATAGAAGAACACTAGTTAAGGTAGATTATCAATAGTCTCGGAGGGTTACAATAATTCAATAATATATATCGGTATTATATGTATATGAAAGTAGCCACTGACACTATTTACTCTTCTACAGTCATCTAGACTTGCTTAACTGATCTATAGGGTAATATTTTGAATAGGATTATTTGGGTGAGAACAAGGTGTGACATAGACTATAACTAAGGGCGAAACACTTTACCTATTGTATAGCCATTGTCATTTATAGTTATTTTACAACTTTTAAATGAACAATTCAAACAATTGAACTAGAACACTGTCGTAATATTTTCTAAACGTTTCTGGTTACGATTTCACATGCATGCAAAGCTAAATAATACACGTGTTTTTCATATTACATATTTCATTCAAACCTACGGAAGACCAATTACATAGGACCAATTGGTATCTTACTAACAAATATTACATCCAATTATTTGTTGCTGAACATACGGTCAAACATATGCACACACAACCACACCACAAATACAATTATAGGATAAGTATAAGAATGGCGGGAAATGGTGTGACATCTGTCATTTGGACCTACATGTATATGTCAACTGCAACCACGCCACGCCACCGGGGAATGGAGACGCAGGAGGAGACGACCACCCGTAGTGGGGCGGTAGATATAGTCAATTACTTTATACACATCCACACGATGGAATCACTGACAGGTGTATCAAGAACATTGATCAATAAAGTAGACTCGGACACAGGTCATTTCCTATTTATTTTCTTGAAATTACGTTGTCCGTGTACTGCATTCATATATACTGCTAGTGTACTTAAAGTATTTAAATTAATTGAGTGGTAAGATTATGTATACGCTATAAGAAATTATGTTGTAATGTGTGTCTGATTGTTTAAATATCTTGGTAAAAGTATATAACCATACGTATTAATGTATGGCATACATGCATATACATGTATTCCTCATTACGTTACGTTCGATTGTATATAATAACTGAAATAGATATACCCGGAATGAATTAAGTTGATGAACAATGAAAATGAAAAATAAAACGTAATTTAAATATTAGATATTGGATATTATACATTTTCTTCAGGACCTATCGTATTTAAATATCGTGTAACAATTAATATATATATGTATTACATACATCATTTTGAAAAGGTATTCGCTGTTCTTAATTGTATGTTATAGCTCTCTCAACTTGAAAGATAAATATACACGTGCTCTACTTGTGTCAAAGTACAATTGCAATTCGCCAGCTGTTAATTTATCTCGAGATCCCGCTGTGAAATATATCACCTCGACGTTTAATTCCTGACAAATTGATCTCAATAAACGACTTATGGTACATATGACACAGATCAATTGACTCTGGATGTCATCCGGCAGTGAATCAATGTCTTTATCGTTGAAATCTTCCATAGCTGTATAGTCCGAGATAAGTTCGCTATAGTTAATTATAATTTTAATTTTAAGACACACCGGTGAATACGCTCATGCCAGTATTTTCTCAACTTTGAAATACTTTGCAAAATCCAGTTAATTGTTCCGTAAATCCTTTCATTATATAATGTAAGGGTTTAGAATCAATATTCTGAAAGATTAGTTTACAACATTTATGTGACAACTAGGCCATTGTTGGAAAAACTACCTACATGCATTCACCTATTTGATTCTACAAACTCATGTGTCAATGCAATTATCCTATGTGAAAACAGTTGAAGTATTATATCAGAAGAACTTTACTATTAAAACAAACAAGAACAGTTTTGCCAAGAAAAATAACTATTTCACTTAGTCTGGGTTGTCTGACGTACGAGAAATACCAGTAGGAAAACATACTAGAAAGTCCTCAACCTGAATCATTCTACAGTTTTCACAAGAAGATAAATCTCCGCCTCTCACTGACATCTTCACAGAGTTATTACATATACCATTACACTGTTCAACTTCCTACACTATCACTAGCTGTATACGTCAGAGTGACAATCGTCTACCCCCACCCCACCCCCACCCCCACCCCCACCCTCTCCCTCCAAAACCACCCGCTCTACCTCTGCTTAATTTGCCGGAAGCGCAATTCGTACTTTTCAAAATGTTACGACGTTGATTCATTCGTGTATTCGATGATCAGGAATTCCCATCGCGATGAGTCGTGCGCTCGAGATAGACCACCTATAGTACACAGACAGCGGTGTAAAAGTCAGATAGACGCTCGGAGCCTGTTTGAACATTAAACGCCTCGCTTGGCACCACGTCTTGATTGTCTCAAATGCTTAGCTCTGAGTTACGAGTACAGGTTACGATGGCAATTCAACAGTCAATTGCACACCTATTCTCCAGCGAAAAAAAAAGCGGGTTGTTTCTGGTTAGTTTCCTTTCTTCTTTTACGAATAAGCACTGCTGGAGAAATGTTCCGTGTTATCGTAAAACGTGGTGTACCCGACACGAAAACAGAAATAGATAGGACATTTAAGTGTTATTGCCCATTTGCGAACTATAATACAGCATTTATTGTTACCACAGGCCATATATGTACATGCATATTGAAAACACATTTCCTTGGAGTTTTGTTTTCGTATTGTGGAATTCCTTGAGAAACATATAGTATTGCATGTATATCATCACATAATGGTATACTTTATATATTCAAATAAATAGTTACGCATAGCTTTAAGCATTATTACATACCGTAATAATGCTTAAATCTATGCGTCAACAATTTCAGCATTAGTTTATGCTAACTTTAAAACATTTATTTATGAACATTTTGAATAGTTTCCTATTTCTTAATAACAAATAAATATACAATAGTGTATTCATCACTAATTTCCGTTTTAATGTGTATTAGCAGATGCATTCATTCCTTTATTTATTTATATTTTCCTTGATCAAAGTATTACATCTTGATTCCTGTTTGTCGTAGCAAGACAGCATTGTGAAAGCTCTGAACAAGGGGTCATTTGTAATTGACGGAGAGAATTGGACAGCTCTAGCGTGGACGGTCACATGTGGTCACCACGGAACACCTCAGTAGGTGGTCATATTTAAATATGTGTGCTCGCATGTGTGTGTGTGTGTGTGTGTGTGTGTGTGTGTGAGAGAGAGAGAGAGAGAGAGAGAGAGAGAGAGAGCGAGCGCGCGTGTGTGTGTGTGTGTGTGCGTGTGCGTAAACGTGTGTGTATGTGCGTATACTTGACAGCGAGAGAAATACAGAGGCAAAGAACAATTGATGAATAAAAGGAGAAAAACATACTATAGAGGGATAAAATACAGAAATAAACGGTAAAGAGCCATACATTTCAATTGAAGAGTTTAAACGAAGGAGAGAGATGAGGAAATATAACAATCTTTTTAAAAACAGAAGCAAGGAACCGACATATACAAGTATACAAGTATTGCTGTTTCATGTAACATAAAACATTTAAGTAATTTAGTTGTATTAAAAGAAAATTACACGTTCTCCTTAAATTCAAGAATTGTAAATTTAATCGAATATGATGTGTCTATAATCAACGGCTTGGATATAACTTTAGCTTAGTTTTAAAATGCAGTACGTAGTTTATCTGGTTAACATCTAATAATATGTTCTTTGACGGTATGCATAACCCTACAAATGACAAGATAGCGAAACGTTACATAACACGTTTCGATATGCTGATATATAAGAAGAGGAACACAAACTACGGGATCCACATAGAAGATGCATCTCATCCTTATAATACATTTTTTTGTAAGCACATTATTGCATGTAACAAAACATCATAAATCAATGTATGCCTGTTATTATGTATTTATTTATACTTTCAAAAGTTTATGCTTGATATGTGAAGATTTGATTAGTTTTCATGTGAAAGGTCTTTCATTTGTTAGTTTAATAGTAGGAGTAGTTTAATGCTCGTATGCTATGTCCGATAGTTCTATGGCCAACTGAGTTCAAGGATAACCTATGCAATTAATCGTATGCATCTGATATTGTACATAACATGCAATTTAATTCAACGGCGATGTCATTGATATCTAACTGCAATGGCAATCACGCTATAATAGTACACCAACTACATGTATATGAACTATATCTCTTATCCAATCTGAATAGCGGGTCGCTTTCCTACCAACATATTTCTACTTTATATAAAAGTTTAGTGTACATTTAAGGGAATCTCATTAAGTACAATTATTCTGGGATTTGGTTTATGCTATGTAATGCCAAGTAGCAGAACTGATACATTAGTTTAGTTTCCGTGATAACAATTATGATAAGCATTCGTGAACACCAATGCAAAGTTGCATATTAGATGGCCGCTTGTCATAATTCAAGGTGGCTTCTAAGATCCATTGTTATTAATTGTTGAATGACTAGTGAATTGTGAATGTGTGTTTCTTCTGTTTCCCCGTCGGTGACTTTATTCAATTGATTTGACTTGTATCAATTTTCCCTACGGCAAGACGAAGATTGTTTAAATATTGGGAAGAAAGACAGAAATAATATGATCACTTTTTGGTTATGCTTATTGTTTAAATTATTCACGCTAAATACCATACTAACTAATGTTATAATTATAGTCATAATATGTTTTTTTTTATACTTACTTTTTTTACATACAATATTATAACACCCCTCTATATCCTCTCGCTCGTTCTCTCTCTCTCTCTCTCTCTCTCGCTCTCATCCTCTCTGTTCCCTCCCTTCTCAGCTTCTCTCTCTATCTCTCTCCCTTCCCCCTCTCTCTCTATCTCGCTCCCTCTCTCTTTCTTTCTCTCTCTCTCTCTCTCTCTCTCTCTCTCTCTCTCTCTCTCTCTCTCTCTCTCTCTCTCTCTCTCTCTCTCTCTCTCCCTCTCTCTCTCTATATATATAGCTATCTATATACGAGCATATCGCTCTTTAAATTGAAATGATCCACTGGTTAGCAATTTAATTTATTTTCGAAAACCACTAAAAGCTTGTACATGAGAAAACATTCAATACTTTATAATGTAAATAGTAGCATCATAAAACAATACTAGAGTGTAAATACAAAGTAACATTGAATGTTTTTGCTTTTTTTCTCTCACTTAAATAGTAAAGGATCGTTCTTTATTGTTGTGGTTCTTGAAACACTAGCAATTTTCTTAAACCAGGTTTTACATACGTATAAATATATAAATACATCAATCGTATTCATAAATATCACTCACATAGGTCACTATAGTTGTAATACATCACATTGATAATGAATCAGTTCATGTTCTGCATATATGTCGACGATTTTGAATTCATTTGACGTAGTTTCAACAAATCAAAATTAGGATAAACTGATAATTTAACCTTGTGTGACTTGTATTGGTGAGTCATTCGAACTCTAAGAGAATACAGTGCTCGTTACAAAGTCTATGAGGTTATACATTAATATGCGTATCATGACTTCTGCATAGAATAATTATTTCCAAGGTGAGCATTTCGATTTAGCCCATGCTATTTAATTTGTAAAAGTGCATTCAGCACACATGTTTGGATTTTTACATGCAGATAACTGTTTCCAAATGAACACTCACCTATGTGATACTAATGACAACCTAGCGTGAAATGACCATACAGATTATCCATAAATAATTTATTTACAAAATTCAGCTTATATTTGACAACTACTGGTAGTATAATTATAGTGCACCCTCCCGAACTATTTTGTTTAAATGCAAATGATTTGTATTCTTTAATTTACCTGCGTGTGACTCGCCGACATCGTACATGGAGTCTGAATGTTTTTCGTCGTCATCGTCGTCGTCGTTCTCTGAGTCGCTGACCATGGACAAATCTTTGATGCTGTCGCAGTATGCGGGTGGACTTGAGTGGTCAGTGAGGACACTGGACGCGCCATCTGATATGTCCCCCTCATCCCCATCTCTCCCGGGAGACGAAAGACGATCTTCCAAAGGCGATTGTCCACCACTTCCTACAGTTAAGTCAAGTCCGTGAATGGCTGACAGTTTAGTTTCACTTGGAAGTTTGTCATCTTCCGTTTCCTTCCGATGAAGAATATTGTCAATTGAAAAAGACGTCAAAAACGTCGTTTGAGTTCGTCCTTCCATTTGGCTCACAAACCAATACAAAACAGTAGCGGAAACGAATACAGGCGAAACCAGTGTTTTGTATCAGGGTATTCCCTCTATTGCAGTTACATGAGAATGTATAATCGAGTTTTAACCTCAGCTAGCAGTTTTCATTTACTCCCGTCGCCAAATTGGCGTTACCAACATCTTTAAACGTGGCCATTGGTGTTAAATATCGTCTGCCTCATTTATGACTGAAGAGGCGTGACATTCGGCGCACGCGCGGCGTAATCCCGCCGCCAGCCTCGTTCTGGCTCTGATTGACAGCCCATCAAATCGAGAGGCAATGGATTTGCCAGATGTCCCGTTGAGCGCTCGAATGACATCCCGGCAGAATGATAGCTAAAACGGACTAACAAAATAACTCTCTAGTGATATTGAATCCGCGTTGAGACGCAAACGGTTGTATGTAGCTAATACTCTATGTAACTATTTATTGACTGACTAGCGCCAGAGGAATGGGGCATATAGGCGCATGTTCTTCCAGAAATTGACAGTTAAACACCAAAAGCCAAAGCTCTTCAATATGCGTACGTTTAAATAAATCGTCAGAGAATATTTTATGACCCAACGACCTAACGGTAGAGAATGTTAAAGTAATCAAATTTGAGAAGTTGGTTATAAAATGTAGCTTAGAATCATCGCACCATGTAATTGGCGATAATCTACTCGCAGGCCAATGTTTAGAAAATATACACGCAGAGAATGCGTCTAAATCGCGTGATTATTTGCGTGTGGCCGGCTGTGTATATTTGTAAATTAAGCACTCAAACGTATTACACTTAGTGCTTTAACTCGCATTTCGCACATGTTGTAGTGCACGACCGTTAAACAAACAATATCATATTAGTTCACACCGAAACCGCCATAGTCTGAATAGTTCTATTTATCTGCCGGACTATTTGAACCTCATTAGCTAATCAAACCAACTGCGGCAGGAGCCAATTTAAAATACTTTTTTTTTTCCTTAGATGGCGATTAAGTTTAAATTATTCTGTCCATGACTCGTCATTAATATGTACGGTACGACATTCCTAAATCAAGTCATATGACAGCTTATAGTATTAGTATGTGTTATAGGGGGAATATGTATGTTGAATTAAGGGACTGCGTCTAATAATCTGATTACAATCAATATATTTGAGCGTATTGAATGCGATAGATTCTAAATGTCACAAAATGTCACAAAATATGGCAGAGCAATAATGCTTAAACATATTTATTAACGTTATCCATATGTATGAATTTGTTCAAATTAAATACTTAGCATGATTGGAAAAAAAAATGTGGAAACCTGTAATCGTGAGGGAATTGTATAATGGGAACCTAAATGGACTAGCATGGTTTGAATCTACGTTACATTTGCAAGAACAGCATTCATATACCTACATAACTATGACATTATTAACAGTAAAAATGGCGGATATACCTTAATTTGGAAAACAAACTCTGCTTAGTTATTAATACAGACACATTATTATAACCTTGAAAAGTATAACTAATATGATATGAAACACATTTTAATTATTGTTGTATGATCGATGAGTTAGTTATTTGTCAGTACAAGTTCAACAACGTTTTAGTGCATCAATCTAACCTACTTTTATATACGAGTCCACTTTGCAAAGGTGATATGTGTTCCTAAATTAGGCACGGCAATGTTCCAATATTGGGCATACTAATTAATGTGCCTATGATACCCATCTTTTCTGCAATGTTTCTGTTTTTGTCATATCTTTTAGTACATACTCTTGTTTATTTATGGCTACGTCATCTCCTTGTATTCATTATTTTATTGTATTGCATTCATTAATGTGCAGATTGGATCCGATTAGTCCTGGTGTATCATTTTGGTTTGTACATTTTCTTAACGCTATTTTTTAAAAACTAAAGATAATTAAAGACATAATAAACTAAAGAAAATAACATAAATGGACCTATGCCACACTTTCGATAACTGTTACATTCATTGTTTCTATATGCCCAATTTAAGCCCATGAATGGCCCGAATTAGGAACACGTTCCCTTAATTGGGCCACTTTCAGAATTTTCCTTTTTTCGCAGTTCCATTAAATATTGATATTACGGCCAGTTTTATTTGTTGCAATTTCTTCGTTTTCATCTACTGTACCATGTGCAACCAATAAACTATTTTAGCATCTTAGCCAGCATACGTTATCCGTTATTCATGCTGTAGGTTGTTACCAAGCATTTACCGGGCAAATTTCAAGTTAAACCATAATTAGTCGAATCCTCATTTATTACAGATATATTGATGTTAATTTTAAAATATTAGGAATCGTCAATATACATATGATTAATTACGTTTAATAAACTAGTGTTGTTATAGTCTACATTTTATCTCAAACATCACTTCTAGTATACTTTAAACATCGAGTTAAGTCCCTCGTGTTGACTGAAATATCCATGAACAAAACAACTATAATACATGAAATACGCAGTCTTAGCGTGGGGAAGAATGTTACATTGAGTACGAAACACTACACATGCATATATGTATTGCTTAGCATTGGATAGCATGTCATCCTCTATAACTGGGTTCAGTCTCCCCTTACATACGTAGTGTAAGAAGAATCGCTTTGTCTTGAAGCTTACGGCTGCCATACTAAACTATTCTGTCATAGCGACGTCTCAACTGTCGTTTGCAATGTACACCCTATTTCAGATCACTCGATGTCCATCATCTTTGTGTACATATACTTTACGTCAGATATCAGATGTCATTGAGACTTGTAGTGCATGGTTGATATCCTCCTCGCGCGGACCTGGGAGAGAGCACCTGCAGCCGGTACACGCTGATTGGATGCAATACCTATAGGGTTGAACGTAGTTTCTCATCACTATTTTACTCCTGTTTTTTTTTTGTCAATCAAGATATCTATCTAGGAAGGTATACTTGAGCTTACATAAATCAAAGCGTATATTTAAGTACACTTTTAAAAGTACATACATATCATGCACTAGGTATTGCTCTCGGTATCGTTTCTCGAAGCTCGCTTAGCCGCTAAGGGACCATAGCGCTCTCTTTGCAATGTATTAGCTATCGGCAAAGAGAGTGCTATGGACCCTTAGCGGCTAAGCGAGCTTCGAGAAACGATACTCTGGTCTATGCCCAAGGACGCCGATTCTTATGTTCATAATTATATTCCTAATCTACAACGGTTATAGTTTGGCATGAAATGCATTGACACCCCTATTTCGTAGATAATCTCAGTAAATACTTCATGGAATGAAAAACAA
>JAVCKZ010080626.1:0-12730 GCA_034780755.1 Lepetodrilus elevatus
AATCCACCCCCTAAGGCTACATTATTATCCCCGGTCAATGGATCATTGTACACTCAGTGTTCCTTCTCAACTCCCTGAGGAGTATACAACCCAAGCTGCCGTTTCCAGCGCTACAAGGTTATCATTCACATGTCCATCTCATCCCTACTATTGCTACAATGAATGAATGACAAGTCGTATGTTGCTATATTAGATTACATATATTATATACACAGTATTGGCACAGGAGATATCACACGTGTATAAATATAGATGGACCGTAAACAGACACGAGATAGTCCGTGAAATTCATTTGAAATCGGATGGCATTCACCTGGTCAAACATCTAAATGCGCTACACTAGCCTACAGCATCGATTCTCTCACCGCCATAGTAATGTACGCAGTTAAATTGCGTCAAATTCATGTTCGATCAGTGTGCTCTTTTCCTTCTCAGCTTCCTGGGGATCATACAAACCTAGCTGCCATTCATATGCCAATGTTATAATTCCAGGTGCAAACTATCTGCTGAGTGAACAGAGACATTTTCGAAGCAAGCCACTTGCCACACGTTTTTCATTCTTTAAAGTGTTGGGCAGGAACGAATTCTAGATGTAATGAACCAGCTGTATCGGTTTTCATAAAGTATCTCCTATACTTTATATAGCTGATTAGGTATCACCGGTGTACATGAATAGCCCAGACGAGACTTACTATATCGAGGCAGTATACAATCTACAGAAATATAAAACTTCCGGCCGAATACAGACAAGTCTGCTGTATCCCAGGGGTATTCGTCTCGCGAGTGGATGGTACCCAGTGGTACCCGAGGTCTAGTATTACCGCGTGGTTCAAAATTGGAGACATCGTCTACCCATACATCTGGGTGTTACATGAATGTTACAGTAGTGACTTCCTGCTGCCACAGGAAGTACGGAATCTCACCATTCTGGGGTTTTAGAACGACGATAAGTCCTTAAATGCGTCGCTCTTGTCGGAACCGGAATATGTGATTTGACGAACAGGGCTTCTCCTCCTTGCTTGTGGTGTCGTGTGCTACCGAGGTACTGCGCCACCGGAAACACAGTCTGCGGCTCCGACCTGCGCTTTTGGAGGAGGCGTTCTGACACCACCTTCCTGTCCTCGGCTATTGGGATCAACGCTGTTTTGATGGTGTGCTTCTTGTTACGGTCGCGGCTTATCGTCTGTTCCAACTGCTCACAGCGGTCCTGTAGACTGTTGGTGTGGTGGATGAGGCTGGACTTGAGACTGAGTTCCACCCTCATGTCCTGTTCCGTCACATCTCGGTGGAAGCGGAGCGTTCCCAACTGACGCTCCACCAAGTACCTCTGCAGTTTGTTGGACTCGTACCGCACCTTGGCGTCATCGTACTGCCGGCGATTCCTACTCCGAATGGCTCCCATCACTTCCAGGGTCAGTTGGTCTCTCGCCTTCCGTAATCCCTCCAGCTTGTCCTGAAGTCTGTCGATCTTGTCGTCACAGTCAAAGAGGTTGAGATTGAGGTCATTTGACCTCTCCTCCCTCAACAGAAGCTTCTCAAGTTCCGCCAGCTCTTGTTCGAGCTCATCCTGGTTGTGGTCAATGTCATTGGCGAGGACGGACATGCGCCGATTTAACTTCCGCTCAAGCTCGAGAATTGTCTCGAGTTTCTTGTCGAGGTCTTTGATCCTGAGGCTGTCAAACTTTAACCACTTCCGGACCAACCACGCAGACTTCTGGAACTTGATGAGGATATCCGGTATGAATCTGCCCAGAGTATCCGTGGCATCGTCCGTGTCCAGATGGAACATCATGCGCTCGCTCTCGTGGCTGAATAACTCGCTGTTAATGATGTCCTCGTTGTCCAGAAGGAAGTCCATCTGCTCCTTGATCCGCGACAGTCGCTGAGCTACGTTGTCGATCTCTGTCGTGTCATACAGCGTCTTAATGTCTGTGAACTCGTTGCTGAGCAACATAAGCGCCGCCTTTGCCTGCGCCCTCTGGCGGGCGGTGGTGACGTCATCATCAATGTCATCTACATCGCCACTGTCACTATCGGAGGAGAACTGACTGAACTTTGAGAATGAGAACGTTGACGACGACCCTCTCCGGTACTCGTCCTTTCCAGACGGTCCTTCATAGAAATACCTAAACAACGGCTGAAAAATCCGTTCAGTGAAGTTAACTTTTAAATCACGGAGGTAATCCAAGTATTCGAACAGCCACATGAAATATTTCACACAACTGTCCTCTTCCATTGGCAGGTTCTGTCTGTCACGTGACTCGTGTATCCGCCTGGAAGCAGTGTTTCTACTGGCCTCCTCCACCACGGCCCTGTGAAGCGCAGCCAATGAGGTGATGACACGTGGCGGCTTGCAGCGGTTCCGGAGATTATTCACCATGGTTACCAGGAGGTCGATGTTGAAGTTCTGGAAGCTCATGTAGACCTTGTCCTCGAACGCCTCCACCTGCTGCGTCATCACGTGACCCCGGTACTTCTCCTCCATCATCAACAGCCGCAACTGTAACATTGACCACAACACACCGCCATTGAAGTACGCTCGCAGGCAGTGGCATACACACATATACATACAGACTTATAGCAGAAGATGGATAGGTAGATGGTTGGTTATAATTAATCCCCAAATGAGAAATAGTAATACAAATATTGAATCAATAGGAACACATCAACGTCTACTTAAATTGCAAAATAGAGGGAAATATTGCTAGTTGTTGCGGTGTAAATGAACACAGTATGGTTCATGGAAGTTAACGAAGACAAGAACTAAATTTATATTATTCTGTGCTTGCTGTTGGTTACAGTGATTCCCCAGTGTAGCGTGAACTCACCTGTAACTTCTCTGCCTGGAGAGCGCGATCCATCCTTTCTGACCTGCAAATAGAATAGAGAGCATAGAGCATGACCTGTAGATAGAGCATAACACACACAGCATCCTGCAAGATCTGTAGACATACCATAGAACAGAATGTCCTGCCATAATGCAAATAGAGCATACGGAATTCTGCTTGACTTGCAACTTGCTCGTAGTATAGAGCATTCTGCCAACGCAAACCATGAAATACATCACGTGCAGACGACGTCACACATGACTGACACCCACATGCACGTACAAATGAATAAAAATGCACATGTATATGTTCACAAGACATATTGGGATGCAGTGGTATGACGAGACAGACGGTATTGCATAACCGTAATATGAGACGAAGAATGGTCTATTAAACAGAACTAACTTTCTTAGGACTCTTCACTGAACAGTAGCGCTTTGTATATTTATATTTATATTATTGTTTCCTTCTACTCACCAAAATACAAATGTTATACTCTTTAATTTTTCTTATTAGAAGCAATACTAGTACACAAAATCACGGTGACTACGGAGTTTACGCGACAGGTTCGAATTCCCAGTTCTCTGATGTATGAAACCAGATGACAAGTAATTGGATTATCAAGACAAGTAGACGTGTGGCTGAATAGAGGAACTGAAGAATGGAACCCACCTCACAATACAGCCTGACAAAGTATGAGACAAACTATAGGCAGTCTACATAAAGAACCTTTGTTGTCAGAGGAAAATCTCATCAACTTTCATAGATAACAATAATACAATAAGAGCGTATCTGTTTACCATGCTTATCTGTCTTCTTGGCTTGTATGGGAGAATACCTGCCTATCGACAAATTACAGTCACTTGCAGATTATGATATAGGCCTATATCTAATATATCTATAGGAAACCAGGTGTGACAAACATGGACATTATCATCTCAAGAAATTACCGCGTTCTTTCATTCAGTGACAGTAAGGACAAATTAACAAAACTGTTGAACTCTCGATACTGGAATGAGATTTATGAAGATCCTGTAACGTCCTAGAGTATTTGTCTATACATGATGCACCATGTCTGGGTGCACATGCACGAAGACATGCAGTCCTGTATTAGGTTCAGGCCTGTATAGAAAATGTAAGCGTGCAATAATCGTACACAGTATTTCAGAAACAATTGTATTTCAACGTAAGGGACAATCGTACACAGGGTGTGTGACAATTGTACGCCGACAGTTCTTTACAGACCAAATGGTAATCTTAGCGAGAAATATAGATACACAATGGATATGTCTAGTCAAAATTAGAGTCACTAGTGTACACCATGCGTAAAGAATAATCGTACTAAGAGTAAGATAAGTAACAATCGTACACCACGGCCCATTAATGCTTGTACATCAAGAACAATTGATAATAATACACTGAGAGCAAGTGACAATCTGTCAATCGTACACTGAGTGTAAATATAATTCGTAAACATAAAGCGACAATTAAATGTAATTTTATAAGAGGAATCGTAAATTGTACACCGATACCAACACAGCGTGCAAATCCTGGTAAGTCACAGAACAGATTTACACTTGATTGCTTTCCTTGTTCTCTCTGGGGGAGAGTCCATTACACACGGTACAGGAAATATGACCATGGTTATTTATTTATGTTGTGTGCAAGGTTTGCTGACAGCGTTTGCGCACGTTGCAGATAAACTTTCTGTACCGACAAGCGACACCATTCTAATGTTACAGTAGGGTAAAGTAATAAGTAAGTCATAACAAAACAATATTGCAATCCGTTCATAATAGCTTGAACTAACAGTTGCAAGCGCGTTATGTCCAAAGATAGATGTCCTTGTCATAAGCTATCAATAGTCCAAGTGTTACAAAGTGCCATACTTGGAGTTCTTCATTCACAGAGGACGACCGTACACAGGAAGAATTGAAAGTTACTTTGAACATCTTCAGTTACACAACACGGTCGGTGGATCCTACACTCATTTATTCTTAGTTTATTAGGTAAAGACATCAAATAATGTTCGCCAGTTGGTATGTATAATTGGAATGTTTGTTTGTTATGCTTTCCGATTAAAATATTCTTTTTTTTAAACACAATTAAATGTAGGCCTATCCAAATTTGGATAAACTGGTCGATTATTATTCTCTTTTATTTTATCAAATGAGTATACTGTATCAAATGAGTGAATTTTATTAAAATCATCGGCTTGCTGAGGAATCTTAATAGTTATATCAACGAGTGTTGATCTATTTCCTATCAATAGATACGAGGCTGAGCCTATATTTACTGCACAAACTTATTCAAGAAGAGAACTTGATATACAGGTGCTACGATCCCGTAAAAGCAATTAGGTGATCAATCTCTTAATAGTCTACGTGCTGACTTATCTATAAATGCTTTTAATAATCTATTTGTATTTGGTAAGAAGATTATTATACCAGGCATTAGGCTTAGCAATATATATTCGTTTCAAATATCTAATATAAGTTTACATGCAGGGTAAACATATATGCATTAAATTAATTTATATATGTATTTATCTATATTTTAGGAAATATTACTAATTTAGAAATTATAATACATGCTGCAGATTTCCAACCAGCTGTAATGTCGTTCTCGAGCACGGAGAGACTGTTGAGACTGAAGTGTCGGAGGTCAGAGAAGTCACACAATGTGGCTGCCACCATCAGGAGTTTGGTACGTTCCAGATGAATTCCGTCAGCTAACATGGTCACATATCACACATGAGCACGATGACGTCACCAGATGGATTCCGTCAGCTAACATGGTCACATATCACACAAGAGCACCATGACGTCACCAGATGAATTGCGTCAGCTAACATGGTCACATATCACACATGAGCACCATGACGTCACCAATTGGATTCCGTCAGCTAACATGGTCACATATCACACACGAGCACCATGACGTCACCAGATGGATTCCGTCAGCTAACATGGTCACATATAGCTGGATTCATACTTTTAACGGTGGCACACGGCGCAACACGTTAGCAGACGCTTACCGGTGTAGCAACCAAAAACACTCCCCCCATGAAGCACAATCTAGAGTCTTTGGGGACTGCTACACCGGTAAGCGCATGCTAGCGAGTTGCGCCGTATGCTACCGTTAAAAGTATGAATCCAGCTTATCACACACGAGCACGATGACGTTACCAGATCGCGTTCGATACCCGGAAATGTCAAGCACGGCTCATACAGACAATAAATTAGTTGGCTGCTGATCTGATCCTCTTATAAACATTATTGTTTCCGCTCGCCTCGACAGGTGAACTATCAGGCCTAGCCAGAGATCAATACATCCCTATCGATCTGCATCCAATTGCAGCGTATAGAAGAATTATTTGCATTCGAATTGCACTTTTATGGCTGGGTGTGTGTGGAAATATACTCAAATGGTGGCATGACGATTGGAATGTCAACCTTATTTACAATTTATTCAGATAATATACTGGGTATCCTTTCACGGTGCTCTCTTATCTCTTTGCAACTAGTATTAGCTCTCAGCATAGAGAGCGTTGTGGTATCTTAGTGGATAGAGCTTCGTTAAAGGATATATACCTGATACATTAGAATTCAACAATCTATACTCGTTAGCTAGTTCACAGGCACTTGAAACTTAATTGAACATCGGATATGTGAATAACAAAGAATGTACTCGAAGTTTCCAAGTTCAGTGGTAATCACCAAAGATATGCATCACTTCCTCTAACCAATAATTCAAATTGCGATCACAAATACACAGAAGAAATTTGAACAGAGGAGCAGCGTGTCTGTAATAAGCTCAAGGGTACTACACGAAGGCTAATCTATGCTCGAACCCGGAACGTTAGCTATTAATATATAACTGATTTCATATTGAGAAAGTTCCAACACAACTGGCATACGAATGTTCTGTAATGAATAGCTAAAAGTTAAAACTGAAGTGTGTCTTCTCCGTTCAGACAGCTTTCTCCGTTCTTAAGTGTTGTGCAAACATGTTGTTTTAATAGGGTATTTGGTTAACAACTTAAGATACTTGTACTAGTCCCCGCTATAATAACATTAATACGTCTTCTCATGTATAGTGTTTGTTTGTATGTATTTATTGCTTTATGTTCCAACACAACACAACACAACACAACACAACACACCACTCCCGTCTACTCAGGATCTCAGGACCACCTATAATAGCTCTTATAAGTTAAACAGTAAAACACAACAACTATATATATGTATTATCCGTATATACTAATCAGCATACTACACAGCTCTCTAAGAACCAATTGAAAATAATCTAAGAATTTAAATTAATAATAATATGAATATGAATAATACCTGTATGAATTTAAATAGAAACATATTTATGATATTAAGATTGGATTAAACATACATGTCCAAATTGTCAGCGTCTTTGATTTTTTTTTGTGCGTGGAAGTATGTTCAACTTTGCAGCTATCCTACTGGAAGGTAACTGTACAAAACACCGATATTATTTACAAGCAGATTTTGGTGTGTTTTTTTTTATCGAAAACTCCTGCTTGGCATTCTATGGTATGATTTAATCACTCAAGTAGACAGGAGACATTTCATGAATATATTTGTAGTTATTCACAGTACTTTAATTTTGTTCATGTATTTGATTTTGTACACGTAAGCCTACAACGTGATTTGTATACTTTAGAATACAACGTATGCTTTAATACAGCTCAAGATAGAACATTATATTGATTATTTCAAATACACATTTGTAAAACATTTTAAGAAAGTTATTAACTAATACACGATTAACTATTCATTTCATCTTGAATAAAATGTTTAAACTAAACACGATTTTCGTTAACATGGATATTCTCAAGCTTTTAATATCAAGCCGCATAGCTGCCTATTAGCAGATACGTCGACACTTCCACATTCAGGTCCTAGATAACATTACCTTTTAAACAAAACATAAGGATGGTACAGTTACAGTACAGTACTGGCGCTTCCACGTTAAAATACCCCTAGCTTTACGCGCTTGGTATACCTATAACAGATCTTCTCCAATACACTCCATGTAGTATTCTGACACGGGTCTATAAGGATGTTCTCACGGACACTGGAACTGCCGTTGTCAGTTTACCATTATTGGTGCCCCCCCCCCCCCCACCCCCGGGAATTAGAGGACTCTTACCTCTTGTGAGTGGAGTCAGGCGGAGATAGTGCCGTCATGGTTTGTGCAGAAGTGTTCACCTTTCAGTATCCCAGTGTACCAAGGCGAGCGCCATCAAGCACCACAACAACGACTACAACAACGACGACATCACCTCTCTCTCCCCCAGACACCAAGGAACTCTAAACCTTCACATGTTCACAAACTCGGCTGGAAGGTGCTATATTTCCTTGTACGATTAACGTGAAGGGTTTCCTATCACAGCTCAGACAAGTCCAAGTCCATTCTCTCGTCCGTCCACCTTTCTATGCTGTCAAGTAGCACAACCGGGCGAGCATTGGATACCAGTTGTGATCAATTGGGACAGACAATTCGCGTGTAAGACGTAGCATTTCATTGGCATATCGTCACATTGCCCTGACATTAAACCAATGAAAAGAAGCAGGACAATACATGTCGGAAGAGCTTTGTTAACTTCTATTTGGTTTGCTTTCACCAGTGACGATTTGTATTGAGTGGAATGTACGGACATATATTCATGTAGTTGATTATTGTCGTTAGATAATACATTGAAGGGAAATTTTATAACCATGTATTCACCATTACAGTATGCCCCACAGTAAGTCCTACAATGAGTCCTACAGTAATTCTACTGGCGGACCTCCAAAGTGTTTCTGTGTGTCTGAGATGTCTTTGAGCAGCAAGTCGAGTTACTGTACGGCTTTGACAGGTTAATGTTCCTGTGTCAGTGTGTGTGTGTATAGTACTGTATACCAAGGAATTATTATGTATGAGCCAAGCCAGATCCTTAACACATATATGTTTTATACACCTCTCTGGTCAGATCATAAACCAATGTAGCCAAGCCCATGGAAACAGTAGGACAATCTTTAACCTACATATGCTATACTAGTATACCCACATGTGTGAAGTCACACCAGTATCCGAGCCCATGGAAACAACATAACACTACCTGGTATTTAACCTATACATGATGTTGAATTGTAAGCTATAGGCCTACATGTAACACGGAAACAAATGAAAACTTTAACATATTAATTGATATACATGAAAATGTTATATATATATATATACACACACACATATATACAAAGACCATGCGTAACCCTGCGTATTACGATACAAGTTTGATTCTAACTTACACTTAAACGTGGGAAAGCCTGTCAAATATCACGTGATCAACAAAATAATGTGACGTAATACGCAGGAATTCTTGCGTTTGAAGTTGAACGTGGATAAACAAAAGGTACTACTGCTATGGAAGACTTAACTATGAACACTATTATTTCGTCGTCTATTGCGGGTCTGTACACGGACTATATACTAGTAGTATGACACACAATACACACATGAGGTCATCGTCTTCAACACACTGTCTTGACACACTAACTGTCTTGACACACTAGTTCCAATGGTCAACCAATGGATGTGGTCGTAACCCGGTATTTGGACGACTATAAGTGTCCACTATAGGATACAATGCCACACACAGACTACCAGGGCCAGACATGACAACAAACACCACCAGATGTATGTATCACAAGCATAATCATAATGAGAAGGAACATCCGGGTCCTATATAGTTGTTGACTCGTCACTGCAGTGAGGTACACAGACCTGAAGCATTGCTTAACAGCTGCTTAAGTTTAACACCATCAATATAGTCAGTAGACATATAATACGGAAGAACTACCAATTGACATCTCAACAATAATAGACATTTATAAAATACCATTTATGTCATTTTACGCAGTGAGAAGTGGGTAGGATCGTCGGAGCTGACATCTAGCCGAGTGACATCTAGCTGAGTGACATCTAGCCGAGTGACATATAACTGAGTCAGCTCCAAAGATCCTACCCACTTCTCACTGCGTACACTTACATACATGGTATTTTATAAATGTCTATTATTGTTGTGTTAATTAATTTTGCTAGTGCTGTGGTGAATTTCAGTTGGTACTCGGTAAAAACCAACACGTGGGCCTAATTGACAGAATCCGTCGGTCTTACACGCATTTCACTGAGCGGTACAACCAATAGATCGTCTCCATGGCTAGGACACCCCAACTGTTCCTCCGAGACAGAAGGTCACAGCCTACACTGACAACTCAAAGAATCGAAGATTGACGTTAATATTCTACGTTCGTCAAGTGCTACGTGTAGAGATGACGGATCACTATTCTGTACTGTAGGTATAATTATGAGTAGACTTCCCACCATTACACTACATTGTGTTCCATCCAAGCTGCCAGCTAACTTTCTATTTCGGTTCTCTGAACAGTGTCTGGACATTAGAGGGAAGCCAAAGGACTCTTTTTAATTCTCAACTCTCCCGAACACTGAATACAATTGACAACCGTATATCTGTAGAATTCAGCCGCGTAATCATTAATGTGAACAGAATTTTATAAGACGCAGTCATTACTCTTGGAGCCAACGAGCGGAAATAAAATGGCAGGGAACTAATAGTAAGTTTATTGCGACCTACCTGCTACTTTTAAATCCTCCCATGATGTCGCTGGTCTAATGACTATGATGATATATTCCTCACGTGTCTCGTATTTATACACATCCACACCTTCAGTGACGTCCACACCGGACCCAATAGACGGCTAATCAGTGACGTCCGGCCCCACCCCGGACCCAATACATGCCGGTTCCCACGGACAATGCTTCACTGGACAAGCGTACAATATATGTAATGACCTCTATGCTACTAGTATGTTTACCATGTCCAGACAAGCACAATACATAGCGGTCAGATTGGTCCATTATCTAGCGCCATGTAGAAATACACGACCAGCACTTACATTCTCTCTTTAGTAGGTGAGACGAGCACTTCCAATATCTCCGTACTGCGATGCAATTATTATAGTAAGGTTCACCTTCTCGAGGGTAACATGCATATCCGTTAGAAGGCTGGTTAACGGCAACTGTTTGTGGTTGAATACTGGTAGTGGTGGTGAAGTACAGAACGATGTCTTGTTGACGGATTCGCTACTTGACTGCTAGTTCATGTAAATAATCGTATCTCCATGCTCTCTCAATACCGACACGGCATCCATTAGTTGTCGGTTCACGTGTATAATTTTTATCGACTTCCCCACAAACATGAACATTCGCAATTATTGCTTGACTCCCATTTAGTGCCAAGGGAAACACCACTGGTGGGGGTATATTCTTGATCGTATCATCTGCATGAGTTGCTTTGTTTTCAAACCAGGTTTACCTACACCATATTGACAAGTGTTCCTATGGTAAAGAAATACAATCCATATGATCCGTATCGTTTATGTCAAATGATACACCATACTAAATATTATATATGGCCGATATACAAGCAAGCCATTGTTAGAAATGTAAAAAGTTTAATGCATCGTTGTTTTTATGATCATGCTTTGTATGGAATAATTATTTCTCCAATATGACAAGAGTGAAGGCAAGGTCAGACTTAGTACAACGGTTGATCTTGTTGTGGCCATCTCTTGACCTTCAATCCATTGAAATTATTCGCCTACAATACTAATAAGTAATAACCATATACACTAATGCTATACCATGGTGTTTGGCATTCGTCTTTTAGTCTATTGTTTATAGTATGATGAATGTCATTGAAAAGGATTCGACTTTAGGTGTTTAGGTAAATCTCATGCTAGATTCATACTGCATGCATTAAAATCAAAAGACGTCAAGTATATTCAGACATAAACAGCTGATAAAGAGGACGGTTGCTTGTAATCAAACGAAACTTCCGGTCCAGTAGGACGCCAGTGCCGTGGCAGCAGATGTTGGAACACACTAACAATAGACAACTATCCCACCAGTCTGAAGCAGAACTGCCTGTGGCGTTATCCGCACTTCCGGTGATAGGACACGCTGGTATATCCAGTCTTTATTATTGCATTTGATTCCGTGACAACAAATACACCGATTTTTCATACATCACATGTTTATTGGTAGGCTATCATAGGTAAACGATTGAACCAGAAACGAATATTGTACAACACACTGAAATATACTTATTAGTGTTACTATTATAAATGTTCCAGATAATATGTTTCTTGAAAAATGGACAAGGCGCCTCAAAACGTTAATGTAGAGCTCTGAAAATGCACAATATTCATACATGTTCTGTTACATGTTTGTGACAAGAAATACATTCAGATTATTTGCCCAGGGTGAACAATTGTTATTTTCATACAGACTAATCAACATACATTTAAAAAAAAAGAGAGATAATAATAATATTATATATTTTTTAATACACTGTACTTAACAACAATTTGAAATTTACTGTCATTCCATCAGCATACAGACATGCAATATTATCCAAACTTTGAAAATTTCTAAAACATAATCTGATAATTTACAATACCGTTTGGCCCTTCACAGCCGTAAAAAAAATGTGACCAAATTGTTCCTGCAGATTTGTTCAAACAATATCATGTGTAGGAGAAAAAGTGAAAAATGTTGTCAATAGATCAACAAACGACATGCATGTATACTTATCAAAACAAAAGAAATTTCAAATGATCAATAATTCAACACATGTGGAGTCGTGGACTGTACTATTCTAGAATCCATCTTATGTACGACTCTCTGTCTATAGTGTCAAAGAGGATTGTTGGACAAATATCTGGGCCGAGATTACGAAACTTTTCTGAGTACGATTTCATACTCAACTCAGAATTGTGCTCATAAAACGTCATGTGACGTCA
>JAVCKZ010080637.1:0-12730 GCA_034780755.1 Lepetodrilus elevatus
AAACACTTGAGTTCCCACTTTTACTCAAAAATGCTTCTAGGATGCTGATTTTGAGATTATTCGTCTAGACTATATTACATATGACCAATATTACAAATGGGCATAGGCAAAATCCCTTGTGTGTATGAGTCGCTTTATAGGAACTTTTGTGATGTTGAAATTTTATGTCACATTTTTCTGTGCTGTTTACATGTATGTTTGTTTGTGTGTGTGGGTTGTTTTTTTGCATCACCATCAATAAATGCCCAACAATGACAACTTGACAAGCTATGTGACTATCTATCAAAGCACCAAGAAAATATGGTGATCGTTATTTCAAGCCATCTGGTTCATAACCTACCGCGCCCCATTTCCGATCAACCCAGGATCTGTACTTTTAGAGCACTACGTCTCACCTGTTCAATGTTGCTTTCAGCCAATCATGACACTGTTACGAGACACAAAACTGTATTTGAGCAGTTTTAAACTAAATTTTTGTGATGTATACAAGTGTGTTTGTAATTTTTGTAATTTATTATTTATTATCAATAGAGTTTATATTATGACCGTTATCCATGGACTCTATAGATAGCTTTCTGCTTTGTACTGCTATAGTGTGTAATTGAGTCCATTGAGATATTTCAATGTCCTCGCTATTGGAATATTTGGGTGCAGTTTGAATCATAATTGTGTATTCATGCCTGCACCGCCAGCGTGTTGTTGTTATCACAAATCTTGACAACAGATATTTGCATTTTGGTATGTCACGTGGATACGATGGTATGTCACGTGGATACGATGGTATGTCACGTCGATATGCCTTACACTGTGACACTGACCTCTGCACCTTCCTGGTTTCACCACTCAATGCCAATGGTTTTTTATGAGGTATTCTTAGTTGAGCAGGTATCAGATTGACAGATTGTGCCAGGTTAGAAAGGTATTGTGTCGGCAGTTACTCGGTCACTGGTTCAGTAGGGACACGGAAGTAGAACCCCAGATCTCGTTCAGGACGTTTAACCTCGCTGACATTGTGTTTGAGCAATCTCGCCATCTTTCACCATAAACATGTAGCTGATTTATTTTAAAGATTTATGATTTTGACATATATTTTTATGAAATCCCCTTTTGGTACTGAGCTATGAACCCCAAAAGTCAAATTCAACCAATATTAATATACAATTATTAGGGTGCTTGCAATTTAATTATATTTATGTGGGCGATTAAGTCAAAGAAATATGTGCCACGTTAATTTATTTATTAGTTATTAAAAAAATTAATAACTATTTAAAAACATTTGTACTATTTTGTTGATGGAATACTAATAATCTACTACAGACGATATTGTTGGACTTGTGTCAGAACATGAATTTAGGGACTTAAACCAATTAAGTAGACTAGAAATAGCTCATGATTCATTTAATATCCAGTGACCTAAACTGGTCAAACATCCAATTGTGCAATGCGTTGACTCAGTCAAGCCTGACAGATGACATACCATTGTGATATCACATGAAACACCCCACAATGCAGGGATAGAAATAAACACTAGCCCATTAGCCTGGGTCATTTCTCTTAATGCTAAAGGTATCCTAAGGGCTAGTAGAATTTTTGTTAACATTTGTTATTTGTATCACTATTCGGGGCAGTAAGTTTCATCAATAAAAAATAAGATAGAAACTTCAAACTTATTTATTTATGTATTTTCAATACATATTTTTATTCAACACAAATGAATGAGGATTGGTACTTAAGCTGTAGAGCTTATTTTATAGCACTCCTCGACAAATAATACATATCGCTGACTATGCAGACAGCTACGCTATAATGTTCACGATATATCTCTCTTTCATGGTAAAACAAGTGTAACAACTGCTACATGTCTATTGTCTCTTTCAGACCAAACCTCACCAGACTACCGTGCATTCAAGGAGTCCATGAGACAGCTCAAAGATGTAAGTGTTTTCACCATACATAACCTCAAAGGTCTAAGTATTAACCCTCTCCCTGCTGAAGGCAACTGGCCATGCCATAATGAGCAGTCCTTTTGCCTAATCCAGCAAGGAGAGGGTTAATCCTGAAGATACATGCAAGCATTTTAGTTCCAATTGGGATATAATGAGAGATCCATTAACTGGTGAGAGTAATGAGAGTTCCAAGAGGAACAGACTAAGAATTCATTACCGTACTTCTGAAAGCTGTTCGTAAATTTGTTTACTTTTCATAAAAAAAAATACTTTTCATAAATTTGTTTACTTTTCATTATTTCTAATGAAAAATCTTGGTGTGGGTATAATGTTTGCTTACGGTATGTTTGCAGTGTGGTTGGTACTGGGGTCCTCTGAGCTACAACCAAGCCGTAGCCAAACTGACGAACAAACCCGATGGTTCCTTCCTCGTCCGTGACAGCTCCAGCGAGAACTACATCCTCAGCCTCTCCTTCAAATGCTTGGGGTCCGTCTGCCACACCCGCATCGAGCATAACAAAGGTACGATCACGCAAAACAAAGGCATGCAAGCTATGGTACGAGTAAAATAATCTTGAAAGAAACTCTAAACCCTAATGCATCCAACCATTCACTGATTTAGATTGTGGTAAATGTAGTATTACTAAGTATCTTACTATTAATTTTGTTGTGGATGAGTGAAATATTCCCACTGTGATGTAAAGCATTCATTCTATTCATATGCAGCGATAAAAACTAACTTTAACACTTACTAACCCGAATAGTGATACAAATTAACAAATGTTAAGAATTTCTCATAGTCCTTAGGATACCTTTAGTATTGCGAGAAAAGGCCTGGGCTAGCAGGCTAGTGTTAATTTCAATCCCTGCATATACAGTAGACCTCGCATATAACAGACTCATTGGGACCTGCTATTTCTGTCCGTTATACGCATATGGTGCAATTAGCGTTAGACAGGACTGGGGACTTCAGATTCAGTCCGTTATATGCGAGTGTCTGGTTTATCCGAGGCCAGTATATGCAAGGTCTACTGTACTTATTCCACACGAGTTGATGATTTTTTGTTTTCCGTCTCTCCCGCTCTCAGGTGTATTCAGCTTCTGGTCTCAGCCCGACTCCCACGGCACGTCCACGATCAAGGAGTTCATCGAGCAGGCGGTCCGCTTCTCGCAGTCCGGCAAGTTCCTGTACTTCCTCCGTCCCTCAGGTCCGGGGTCGCCTCCGGTCGCCATCCGTCTGCTGCACCCGGTGTCGCGGTCCTGCCGCGTTCCGTCGCTGCAGCACATGTGTCGCTTCCTGATCCTGCGCCGAGTGCGCCGCGACCACATCGACGTGCTTCCCCTCCCTGAGAAGGTCAAGGACTACCTGAGAGAGACGCAGTACTATGTGGAGACGTTGGACGAGGACTGAGAGCTTCCGAGGTGGTGAGAGGCGAGGCGAGGCGAGGTCGGAGAGTTTCTAGTTCGAATCAGAGAGAGTCTGGCTCACAGAAAGAGAAAGAGAGCCGGTTTGAGAGCTGCTAGTTGGGCTCAGAGAGAGATAGTATCGATCGGAGAGTTGGATTGCGAGAGAGACTGTCAGAGTCCCAAGAAGGAGAGGGAGAGATTTGTGGTCAGATGGAAGCAGTTGGTCACAGATTGACAGTCAGCGTCCGACAGAAAATTCAGACAGAAACAGTCGGAGCGGGATCAGAGAGAGACAGTCGAAGAGCTACAAGCAATTCAAAGACTACTAATAAGAAATCAGGGAGGGATGGTTGGGATTGGATAGCGAGAGTCAGGGATAGATACGATAGATAGACTCTCTGTAAAATAAGACGTTGTCCATGGATGTCAGGTGACGTGACGATCTCGACGACAAGAGTCGTGGTCGTACAGGTGTGAACAGGGGTGGTCTAGGATGCATACAGACGAGTGCTAATAATAGAAATCCATCCACACGAGTCCATTACTGACAGATGCAAATATTTCACTGGTGCAGCGTCTTCGGTAAATGTAGCAGAATATTTCGTAACCACATCACTAGCTGTGAAATGACCGATGGAATGTGAGATTCCAGTTGTATTTATTCGTGTACATTTTGTACATAGCTTGTCATTGAAGCATTATATCTGACGGCAGGTTTATGGAAAATCATCCAGATTTGCATGTCTATCACAATAAGTCAAAATATTTTATAAATAGGTAAATACATGTACACAAAATGTACATTCATTGTTATACTGCATAAATAAGAACAAAATCATTCATGCTACCGTACCATTTCTCAAACTTATCCAAGATGAGCATCGATTTCTGTGATCACATTCGTTTAGAATCAAATATTGGAATAGTTACATCAGACATATTTAAAGTAACATGTGATGTAAATTTCCTTTTAGAGCATTATTTTATACTCGTGAATAATACCGGTACATGCATATTTTAATACGTAAATTGGTTATGATATGCTCCTGATTGTATGACAATATTGATTCATATTTAAATCAAATCACCAATGTGTACGCTCTGAACAGGTTTTCCTGGGGCCTGTTGTTCAAAACAGTTGTAACTACAATTGATTGTAAAATTTTAGGGACCAGTTACAAGAATAAGTTTATTACACGAAACACTTTTATCGCGACATTACTTGATAATAATGGTTAGCTAATGCTATTGTAGTTATAAAAGTGGTTTGTACAACCAGACTTACATAATACATTTGTATCAGGTCCCTAAGATTTGACGTAATTGTAGCTACAATGGGCAATGGGGCCCTGGTGTCTACTTTCTGTCAATATGTGGCTGGATGTCCAATATCCTACTTCTTGTCGGAAGCTGTTATGTATTCATTGCTGTTGTCAACATGTTATTGTATAGAAACATATTTGTTCATGTTTGTCAATGCTGCTGTGGTTTTGTTATTCAACGTTATTATTGAGCATGTCAAAATTGTTTGTTGATTTGTCCACTGTGAAATGTTGATATCCCTGGGATGTTTGTTTTGCTGTCTAGAATTTTGCATATTATTCTCATTTGATAATACCGACTCAAATTATGGATGCTGTTTTAACCCACCTCCCTGGATTAGGGCATCATTGGTTGTCTACAGTGTGGGGAGGGTTAAAGATAGCAGTTATACTAATCCTGAGATACACATGTGAATGTCAACTTATATTTTTATGTCTACAAGCAGATTTTCGCCTATACAATTCATTTTGCTGCATTTAATAACAACTCACAAAATAAGGGATGTCTTATAATACATATAATAATATTTCTCTAGTCTGTTTACAATGGAAAAGATCATTCTATTTTATACCCTTTGTCTCTAATCAATCTCTCTCCTCATCACGTATGGATGAAGTATTCCTCTGACGTATGGATGAAGTATTCCTCTGCGACGTGAAGCACTAATTCATTCATTCACTCATTCATTCTAATCGATCTCAGACTCATCTATGTATTTGTCTCTTGTGTCCAACACAAATCTGGACACAATCATAAAAAGAGTATTATTAATATTACGATTATATTTTCGCAAGTTAAGAATGTTAACAAGCAGGTTAGAAACATCAGTACTATTACTAGCTAACTGTAGGTCCTGTGCAAGAATATCAATATTAATTGTTGTTTATTTAGGCTAAATTGTGAGCAAGAAATAGTAATGATCAGGTGATAAATAAATACATTCAGTGATCATCCTGTGTGCCTAAATACGAGGTTCACAACAATAGTTGTTTGTGATTAGGGATTACATTTGATTAAATTAATACATTGAATTAATAAATGGACTTTGTTTGTATTACCCAACGATATGTGTAATTGTCAATACAACTTGTATACACTGTCTGTTTAATTTTGAAATGTCTGTGTACATTAATGGTTGAAAGAGAATGAATGTTGTATAGGAATGACAATCTGTATTTTGTTGCTTGTTTATTTATGTTAATAATTTATATCTGTTATATTTTGGATCTTATTACTTACATTATTTTGGACAATTTTACTCATATCGATGGTAAAGTTGACAATGTCAAGTTTTAGTATTTTTATATATATAAAAAAAATCAGTGCTTTTTATACCTTAATCAAAAAGTGTTATTCTTCTTGTGGAGTTGAAAAACTGACACACATTCGGATAATAGGAAAGTTCAATCTTATCCCCAAGCTGATATTTTGTGTTACCTGCAAGTGTATTGTTTTCCCGAGAAATGACTGTTGAATTCTTTTGTACAAACGTAATATTATGTTTGATGTTGATAATTGTGCAATGATTGTTCATCGTGATCCTGCCAACTTGTCTCATTGTTGACATCCGCGTCTGTTTGTCAATGTTTACAAACCTCCATCGTTAGCCCATTAACAGCCTGAAATTAAGCCCATCCCCAATACAAGGTTACACAACATTTTTTAGTACGATTTCATGATCCACTTATATTTTGTGTTAGAATTTAAGCACAAAATGCGAGTTGAGCATAAAATCATACATGACAATTTTATTACTTCAGGTTCCTGATAAGGATTGTATAGTTGACATGAGAAATATGTAAGTTCCCCGTGAGTAAACATGTCTCGTATTTAAACGTAGTCAATAGTCAGCTGGCTACATGTGGACTTTTGATGGCAATTTACGAATATTACCACAAGTGTTTAGATTTTGTCAAGGAATTGTCTGTACATACCAGGTACTAATGTTTTCATTGCAGCTTTATGTACTCAGCAGCATTCTATATCAAGGGCAGTGTAGGACACCTTTCAGCAGATACTGTCTATACTTACATATCAGAAATTATGTCAAAATTACATGTTTCAATTAACCATCTCCCTGCTGGAATAGGCAGTCACTGCTCTTTAGTGTATGCCTTCAGCATGGAGAGGGTTAATGGTAATATTCTGACGGAAGGAAACTTTTAGTGAGATTCTCAAAGTAACAGGTACAACAAAATTATATTGAACAATTATTTTTCTTAAAAGATATGAGGACATAGCTTTACAATATTTAAAGACAAAAAGGAAACAGGTATTGGAAAACAGTCAATTTTTGTCAGGACATTTATCCTTCACCATATGCAGAAAATATTAACTATTTGTTTATAAATAATTATATTAATTGAGCTGTAAAAAAATATGACATTAGACAACAATACATCCGTACAATAGACTGGTTCTTGAAAGGTGTTCTGCAGTGCATGTGTTGTACTATACAAGACTGAATGTAGTCACAAATTGCATAACCTAATAGTATTTATAGTATGCTTTAGATAGCTCTGCCGCTGGAGAAGGTATTAATGTTATTCATTTGACCTTTAATGGTGATTACTGTTGTCATAATGAGTAGATATACAATGCATGTACATGTACAATTTTCTTAAGTTTTATAACAAGTATGATATATGTTTGAAAGATTGAAAAATGAAAATATACGTCATATGGCAAAAAACCAAAACTGAAATAAATGAGATCTGTTGAATGATGAAAAATGAATTGTTGTTAATAATTCAACAAGTTTGTGGAATCTACAGTCCATTCTCAACAATTTAACTTGGACAGTTTAAATAACAAAGATACTGTTCTGGATGAATAATGGGTCCTGCTCCTTTCTAGCTGTTCTGTCTGTACGTTCTGTCAGACGCATGCACAGTTACACTGTGCGGTGTTGGTCCTGGTAACTGTGCATGCGTTGGACAGAAAGTACAGACAGAACAGCTAGAAAGGAGCACTACCATGGAATAAGACCTATTATTTGATTGCCCTTTATTTTACCAGCTGTCTACGAGTAGTATGCAGGGGTTATTTCAATTCTCTAACAGGGTTTCATTTATCAGTGGACTATGTTGCAGCAACATCGACGAAGACCATCCCTACTTGTGGCAACAACATATATGAACAACCTACTAATCATTTTGACTTAGTTTATTTACATAATTATTATGTGCTCTGTACATATTGTGGAGACAACATTTCATCACAATATAATAAATAACAGAAACCACATGATATTATACAGTATCCCTGGATTTGTCCTGGGCATGCATTCTTACCAAATAATGAAACCCACAAATAAATAGTGCATTCTCAACAATATTGTGATGAAGAAGAAAATTCATGGAATGAACATTACCGTAATACAAAATTTAATTATTGCAAATACTTGTTTGATTTTAATAAATATTTTTCTATGAAATCCATGAAAAACATGAGACAACAATAGCACTACAATACATGAAAACAATGATATTTAATATAAAAAATAGGCTGCAAAATAGTGAATGAAAATCATTTTAACAAGGACATGTTATCCCAGAAATATAATTTTTAATTATGTTAGCTAAATAACATTTGTAAAAAAAGTAAAAAATAGGTAAATGTCTGTTGCATTCATTAAGATACTAAATCAAGCAGCTATTATTAAGTACAATAATACTAATAATATATAAAACATGTAATCCCTATATTATCAAAATGTGCTAGACATATCAAACATCCAGTCTCTACAAATGTTATGATTATCATTCTTCAAAATGTTATTGCATCAAACCTGGATTAATTTTGTACCTGAAATAATATACAGCACCACGAGAAACCCTGTATTGGCTGGACTCTGCTTCACAAACAACGACAATGTGTACAGTAATAACTGCAACTCCCAACATTCACAATGATGTAGTCTCTGGGGCCCCTGTAACACATTCCTTTGACAAAAGTATCTGTCCGGCATACTCCTGACAGAGCGCTGTGCTCAAAGGAACGTACCCTGGGTCTACGGTGTGCTACAATTAAGTACGGTTATTACAGTTTTTAGTACGTTCTACGAATCGGTAAGGATGTATTACGGTTGTCCGATCGGTGAACAATTTTTGAACATGTTCAAAATGTTCATGGACAACTACAATTGAACAGAGTATCCTTTCACAAAGCTCTCTTGTCCCCCAAGAGACCATAGCACTCTCTTTGCAATGTATTAGCTATTTAGTCAACACTATTAACGAGATCTTAGTGGATACCACAGCTTCATGAGAGGATACCCAGGGATCTAATACAGACAGCTACGGACCACTACGGATTGCATGAATGATGCCAGATCATATCATGTCGACCCCCGACGGTGTGACTGGAGCTTAATGTTGGAGATACAGTTACTGTAGAGTTACTGTAGAGTTACTGCAGAGTTACTGTAGAGCCTTGGTATTACATGTACAGGTACCATACAAAGTTTCAACGTTGCGGTCAGTAGTACCTGCCTGTCTTGCTGGAAGAACATGGCTGCTAGGTTATACTAGTATTTGATTGCCACCACGTGACCAACAGGAAGACAGCAGAGTCAAAAACTCTACAGATTGAGCAGCTGCCTTGTAAGTACTGTAGACAATACCAGTCACCGTCAAAGACAATGGAAGAAGTATATTTTACAATTCAAAATAATGTTTAAAAAATAATAATATTAAAAAAAAAAATTGAAAATACAGTAGACCAATATACCGGCACTCACCTTTAATGGACTGAATCTGAAGTCCCAGTCCCGTCTAACGCTAATTACGGCATATGCGTAAAACGGACTTTGCATATAACGGACAAAAATAGCTGGTCTCGACGAGTATGTTATATGCAAGGTCTACTGTAAATACCTCCAGGGTCTTTGACTAGGACAAACACAATACCTGCATCTCCTACTAAAATAAGACCAATGTCCACACTATTCTATTAATGGACAGTCTAAAACCAGTGATGTTTACCAATGATAAACTTGTCAGAAATACAGATTCAAAGTCTAATGGATTTCTATGATAGATGCTAACTAAATCAAGATCCTCCCAACCCCCACTTCCCTCCCACCCACCCCACCCCAACCACCCCAAAACAAATTGTTGTGGATTATCACAAAAGGACAACATGTTCTTACTGTTGTTACTGAATATTTAAAACATCCATATCAATGATGAACAAGTGACAAAAATAAAGTACAAGTATGCAACATTTCTTGCTTTCACATAAATCACACTTCGTTTACTTTCCATACTATCTCAAATAAAACCCTGCATATATTCCCTTTTGATGTACCCAGAGATTGACCTTTATACCCAGAAGTTGACCTTTAACCTTCTCCACTCTGCTGGAAGCATCAGGCCGCTGTTCAGTTGGGCATCTCCGACTGCCGCAAATATGAAAAAGGTTAAATAGTTGTGTCTGCAGTGTAAATTACAATGTCTGTGAGCACCAAACCCGAGATCACGAAACAATTTCATGTTCAACTCAAAGTTTTGTTCACAAATCCTCATATAAAATTGGAGCTTGAGCATGAAATCGTATTCAAAAAGTTTCATAATCAGAATGTTGCAGCCCAGGGCCCGTTCCGCAGAACAACGGTAGCGCTACGAGAGTTATAACTCCTGTACATTAGCATGGAGTTGCTAAGGAAAGACTCTTGTAGTGCTACCATTGTTCTATGGAATGAGGGTCAGATCGAAATGGTTTGCATCTTCCCTTGATGACGATGATGTATTGATGTCAACGGCTCTCGATCCTGTTCAAAACGGCGTACTCTGAACTAATATCAACTCCAACATTCGCCATCGACAATACTGTGGCTGAGGTTTAAGATGAGGTTAGTTCAGGGTTACACAGTTTCCTAAAGGAGGCAGATCGACTTGGTTTGCGGCTTTCATCGCGGCTTTCGTTGCTGGTATTTACAGGATGATCTGGTTCTTGTAGCAGCCTTCCAGGTCCTTGTGAGGCAGCACGATGGAGTTCAACACGATCACCTCAGACGGCACCTGGACATTGGAACCTGAAAATACACGACACATGTAGGATTATTCCACCGTGTCAACAAATGTCTACATAGACATTCCATTGTCTCGTAGCGTTCTCCAGTAATGTAGATGTGCTTAACCCCTTTTCCTGCTGGATTAATCACAGGCACTGCTCTTTAGTGCATCTCAATTGTCTTCAGTATGGAGAGGGTTAACTGCTCTAGGTGGATATTTTGAATAAGAGTACAGTGTAATTGGGTGAGAACAAGGTGTGACACAGACGAATGTATACATTATCTTGTAGACACATATAGATTATTATTATTGACAGATACATTTGGCCCCGAGATTATGAAACATTTTGAGTACGATTTCATGCTCAAGCTCAAATATAATATGGGGATTTGTGAACAAAACTTAAGTTGAGCATGAAATTGTACAAAAAAAAGTTTAATTACCATTGATACTGATATACGGTATTTACATTATGAAATATTCCTGAGAGTAGACAGTTGTTCTACGTACCTATAACTGTTATTGAGGGGTTCAGTTTCCCATCCATCGTGAACATGGCAGGGATTTCCAGTTTGGCGAAGGGTTTGTTTGGATTTGGGTCATTGGGAGTGCCCTCCACTCTGCTCCACACTCCCACAGTGGAGTGCCAGCCCACGATAGAGTGCAGGATACAGCAGTGACTCTGAAAACAGTGACGCCATTCGTGTCACCACCCACTTTCTACCATTTCTACCTAATGTCTACATACCTTATATACTTTGAAATATATATCCAACACAGTGCATGGAATATTAAAGACATTAACTGAAATGTTTGCATTGAAGGAAGTCTAATGGCATTAGGGGAATACTAGACAGCTAGTTACCAATAAACAGTTATCAATAAACGGTTATCAATAAACGGTCATCTGTAAACAGTTATAAATAAAAAAAATAAAATAAAATAAAAACCAGTTACCGGTATTGATGACTATCAATAAACAATTAAATATAAATAAACAGTTATCAATAAAGATATCAATAAACAGTTATCTGTAAACATTCATTAAAAAATAAAAATAAACAACAGTTATTAAAAACTATCAATAAACAATTAAATATAAATAAACAGTTATCTGTAAACGTGAAAAATATCAATAAACAGTAATCAATAAAGGTACCAATAAACAGCTACCAATAAACAGCTACCAATAAACAGTTCTCAATGGTGCTAGTGCTACAGACCTGTAAAGTGGCTCCCTCCAGCACGATGCTTTCTCTCACTCGCACACCTTCTCCGACCGACACATTGCGGCCAATTGTCACGTTTGGACCAAGCTGCAATGACATTTCGAGAACTGTGATTGTGGCAATGACGACGGGGTGGATTCATACTCGAGACCTCCCACTGTGTAGAATTTTATTTTTTTATTTTTTTTAAATTGTGGTTTAGAGTCGCTTTCTAGATTCTTTCACTAATATCACTCACGACTTGTCAGTTTAGGGCAAGAGCAAATCCGCAATATCCGTAGTGCTGAATGTTGCAGTAAACCTGCGAGCACCAGCTGGTACTAACAGACCAGCGATGATATTTGCATTGCCACTCTACAGATAGTGCATCCTATCAGAAATGTTACTTTCACGAACACCGATTCCGGGCCCCGGGGCGGAATTTGAACTTGGGACCTTTTGCCCCGAAGTCCAAACGTTCTACCCTCTCTGTGTAGAATTAATGAGACTTGTAAAACACTGGTGACATTGCTTACCACTGCGGTATGGTGGACGGTTGCTGTGGGGTGGATGAGGACGTCGCCGATGACCTTGGGTTTGCCGTCGCCATTGACGGAGAGGCGGTCGGGGTGGGTGGTCTGGTAGATGGCCAGGTAGTGGCGGTTTGCATAGATGGCAGCACTGTAGACACAAGATGTACAAATAACACCGATGTTTCACGTTTCATCCTGCCCTAGACTCACAACTGTGATATACTGTAAATCATAAAACTTTAGCGTCATTAAACTTTAACGACCGGCGGATTATCGACGTATTAGCGACATAAAAT
>JAVCKZ010080648.1:0-12729 GCA_034780755.1 Lepetodrilus elevatus
AATATATGATGTAACTAATATAGCTGGTGGGTCTGTGTCTGTGTGTGTGTGTGTGTGTGTGTGTGTCTGTCTGTGTGTGTGACTGTGTGTGTCTGTGTGTGTCTGTCTGTGTGTCTGTCTGTGTGTGTGTGTGTGTGTGTGTGTATGTGTGTGTGTGTCTGTGTGTGCGTGTCTGTGTGTGTGTCTGTGTGTGTCTGTGTGTGTATGTATGTCTCTCTGTGTGTGTGTCTCTGTGTATGTCTCTGTATGTATGTCTCTGTGTGTGTGTGTGTGTGTGTGTGTGTGTGTGTGTGTGTGTGTGTGTGTCTCTGTATCTATGTCTCTGTGTGTGTGTGTGTCTCTCTGTGTCTGTGTCTGTGGTGTTACCTGAGCACACTGGTGAGCACGCTAGAGATGATGTTGGCCTCGGCCTGACTACAGTTGATGGTGTCTGGGATCACTGCAAGTTTCACCTTGTTCTTCTCCATCTTAGAAAACCTCTCACTTAGAGATCTGTCACAAATACAAATGTCAAAGTTAAAGATACGCTTTAAAGATATTTTTTTTTCTTTCTTTACGTTCTTTATTTTTAATTGGTAATTAGAGCCAGTCGCTCTCAACATTCGTTATCTTATATCATGGCTTGTCAGTATATAGCAGGACGAAACCTGCGAGCACTGGCTGGTACTGACAGACCAAGGGTACCTGTCTAACTCTGATATGTACCTGTCTATGTAATGTTTTCTGTACTCGTCCTCGAAGTTCTCCTGGAAATCTTTGATGTCGTGGGTTCGTGCCGTCAGACCGAGGTGTAACAGGAAGTTCGGAGGTGGTGTGGGCTTCTCCCACAATTCCTTCTCCTTCTTCTTCACGTGGCTCTCATCTGCTTTAATCTCATCGCATGTCTTCTGTCTAATCGGAGGCAGTGTCTGAAATACGCAGCATGGCATATTTATTTTTCTCACATTTATTTTTTCATTGAGGTATAGATCCACTTTCAAGATTCTTTCACTTACCGTATATCAGTTTATATCATTGTCAGTTTAGTTTAAACATATTTCATTCAAGACAAAATGGATAGGTTACAAGTTATTACAACTTAAATGAAACTTGTCAGTTTAGGACAGGAGGAAACCTGCAACATCCATAACACTGAATGTTGCAGTAACCCCGCAGGTGCCAGCTGGTCCTGACAGTACCAGTGATGATAACTGCCACAGTACAGACTGCGCATGCTATCATGATCGCATCAGAAGGGTAACTTTCGTGAACTTTGATGCTGGGCTCCCCAGATGGGATTTGAACCCGGGGCCTTTGACTCCCAACAATAGCTGATAGTTTGTAGACACGTACTGAGTATCTGGTGAGTTCTCCTCCCTCAGGACTGGGCGTCGCCCGGCCTTCTTCCAAGGACTCCATTCGTGACATAGAATGCTGGAAAGAAAGACATACACAAACTCTTAACCTTCTCCCTGCTGAATAAAATCAAAGTGTTCTATTTCTCCATGTGATCGGGCAAGTTAACTCGCCTTCAGCAGGGAGAGGGATAACTTATTCAAATCTACCAAGAAATCCATTTCACAGGAGCATATTTGGTAAGTTTGACAACTTGTTTTCCAATCGACAAATAAACTGTTTTAAAATCAAATCCATTTCACCATCATTCAAATCTAATATGAATTTCATTTCACATGAGCAGATTTAGTAAGTTGGACAACTATCTTTCCTTTTTCTTCTTCTGACAAATGTACAATGTTAAAATCAATTCCATTTCATTTTCATTATGCAAAGTTATATCGCAAGTTTGTGTATGTATGTGTGCATAATGCATATGTTATGGACAACGGAAGGTTTGGAGCTCACAATCTCGGCCGTGCTAGGCAGACGCTGGTCTGCGTTCAGGTCGTGCTCCGTGATGACAAACTCGTACTTCTGGCGTTCCCTCTCAACCTCCCACTCCTGTAGTTTCTGCCGGTATAAGCTCATCTTGTACTCATCTGTCACCTGACACCGAGAGAGAGACATTTGCAATAATAAATAATAAATTATAAATGTCAAAAGTTTTTTTATTCTTTTTTTTTGTGTGTTTCTTTTTATCTGTGTGTAAATGTCTGTAATTAATTCCTGTCAAATGCGTATAATTAATCCTGTTAAAATGAAAATTTCAACATTTGTGCAAATTTTCATCCAGATAATTTAAGTGTTTTACAGTAATTGTACTCAGCTGGCCTTAATCTTTTCTCATACTCTGTGTTTCCTGTTACAATTAACCCTCTCTCTGGTAGAATAGGCACATACAGTTTTATTTATGGCATCTCTGGTTGCCTTCAGCATGGAGGGTTAAGTTACCTCACAGACGAGATCCAGGTCGTAGAATGATGGCACTCCGACTGCCAGGAAGGTGACGCGGCACATCTTGGACTCTCCCGGACCCAGCTTGCCATGTACCGGCGCAATAGCCAAACACTGTGTGCACACAGAATCAGTCCATACAAACACAAATACGATAAAAACAAAATTGATGCCAATAGTATGGAACTTAAAAAATCAATTAGAATAAAGTAAGTACAAGAAAAAATATAGACTATCTATAGTGTTAGAGGGTGAAAGTAAATAATTAAAATAATTGTACCAAATTTAGACTTGCTTACTGTTCATGGTGGATATTTTGAATAGGAGTACAAGGTCTTTTGCTGCCAATGATATATATGACTAAAATCAGCCCATAGAGTATATAAAGTAAGTTACCTTGCTGTCAGCGTGAGTTGTGACGTGCCAGGCGAATGACACGGCTCTCTCCTGGGACCTGTTCATGACCACCACCATCTTTCTGGCTCGACTGTACAGCGGCATGTTGTTGAAGGAGATGCGTTCTCGGGACAGATACACCAGCTGAAGAAGGAAGCACAGAATGGAATGGTATGGAATTCATTCTACAGATACTTACAAATAGGTATTTATATATTGCACAAATCAACCATAGCGCTGCTCAATTGTGTTTTCAAAACAAAAGTCAGTCTGCAACAAACTCATACTTATGCAAGATTAACCCTCTCCCTACTGGATTAGGTACAGCCACTGCTCTTTCAGGCATCAAGTTGCCTCCAGTGTGGAGAGAGTTAAGTTGGAAAGTTTACTGCCTATTTAAAAGCTTAGTACATGCTTAATCCTCTCCCTGCATGATTAGACACAGCTTTTTAGGACACCTCCAGCATGGAGAGGGTTAAACAGGTCATCGCATATAGGTGGAATATTCCCAGGACATAATTATAAAGCACTAATTCAATATATGGGTATTTGTGAACAAACCTTTGAGTTGAGCATGATATCATATTCAGAAAAGTTTCATAATCTCGGGGCCTGGTACCCAGATATACTTGGGGTATACAACTCTGGTATTTGCTATTGTGGAGACATGCATACTGCATATTACAGTCGTATATCTAATGAACGCGTCCCACTGACCTGTCCTGGAATGTCCACGCTCTGGACACTCGGCACTCCGGTCATATCCTGCTGGTCATTCAGCGGCATTGTCTCTCCCATCGCTCGTCTGTCGTAGCCCACGCCCGTGAACGTGATGATCGCCATGTCTCCCATGTGTACGTACACAGGCACGTCGATCTGAAACATTGCAGTGAGATTTAATAAAATAGTTCCTCAAAATATAGCACTGGTCATAGGGACCGTAAGTAGACATTCATTTAAAATCCAGCAACATAAACTGGTCAAACATCTAAATGTGCTATTCATTGACTGACAGCTAATGATATCCCATTGTGATGTCATATGTCATAGCAACCATTGCAAATGTCACTAGCAACCAGGTCTTGGCCTCCAAGGGAGAGAACCTCCACTCAGCCTGTACTCACCATGTAGGTCTTGGCCTCCAAGGGAAATAACCTCCACTCAGCCTGTACTCACCATGTAGGTCTTGGCCTCCAAGGGAGATAACCTCCACTCAGCCTGTACTCACCATGTAGGTCTTGGCCTCAAAGGGAGAGAACCTCCACTCCAGAGCGACTGAGCTACCAGGAGGAATCTCTCCTACAGGGTTCAGACACTCGAAGATCGGCTGGTCAAAGTTCTCCTGTAATGGACAAATTTATTCAATATGAATAATATTGTATGTCATGTTGTTTGTTGAAGATCTGCCGGTCAGAGGTCTGTAATGTACTAAATTAGTCTACAGGCTATATGGGTCATAACTGACCAGTTCAAGAAACATAAAGATGCACAAAGTAGGATAGCAGAACTAGAGTACTGACCTGTCGTAGGAGGTCGAGAGGTGTGAGGTCAAACTGGTACTTGACAGGAACCGCACCTCCATTATACAGCTCATACATCTGAAATAAACAAACAAGAACAATTGTGGAATAGATGCTCGTGGTTTCTCTGTTCTGAAAAGAAATGAGTGAAATTCTAAAAGGTTATGAAACCCTCACAAGTGTAACCATATCACAAGACTGTAGGAATACAACATTCCTTAGGATAGTGCAAGATCTGATGACTGTTTAACCGAGGACTGTATGCACGGATCCTGGGATTCGAACCCGAGTTGCTGGATTGAAAGTCCAATGTTAGGCATGGCAACAAACAATTGTGATTTCAGGGGGAAACAAGCCTGGCTGCAAGGTCCCAAGTCATGTCCAGGGCAAATAAATCAACCCCAGGACAAATAAATTGGCATATTTTCGCGGATCCATGCAAAATTGCCAAACCTGACTGCTCTACTGACTGATCCCAAGGAGTATAAAATCTCTGGCCAAGACCATTAGGAGTAGCTCCTACAGGAATAATAATGCATGTAACAAAGTGGTACCTGTATTGGGCTGTTCTTTTCACCCACAGGGACAGGGGTGAACATGTGTTTGTTGGACGGGAAGTGAATGTATCGTCTTTCTGGTTCCACAGTCACGCCGATGAAGTTCAACTGCAATTAGGAAATCAAACATCAGACCTTAAAATTATGAAACCTTTTTGAGTACAAACTCATGCTCAATTCAAGGTGTTGTTCACTAATCGTGAAATACAATTTGAGATTGAGCCAGAACATATTCATATCAGGTTGTAATAATAAGCATCCATATATTTATTTATTTTATCATTATTCTTCCCCCTCTATAAATGTATCTATAGTTTCATTCGGAGGTCAGCATAGACACTGTAGCAGTCATCCATGACCTAACTTAGGAACTCACCAGGAGTTCTCTCCCCTTGGACAGTTTCATGAGAACTGGCAGACGGTCAGTGCCGGACATGGTGTGTCTGTAGGTGAAGGTCACTGTCTGCGTGTCGCCTGGCGATAGTTTTCCATGTTTGGGTTCAATGCTGAAGAGTTTGTTGTCCATCACTTTCATCTGGAAAGAAAAATAGTGGGAATATTTTACCCATATGAGACGACAGTATGGTTGGAAATTTTGAAATCAACTTCAGCCAATATGGCCTAACAAACACATGGCGTGAAGGCGCCATCAGCGTACCTCATGCAGCTCATCCTCGTCAAACTCCCCAGTCTCCGCCCAGTATTCCAACTCCAGGTGAAGATCGCTCGGAAACAAGAACGACCTGAAATACATGGAGATATTGAGAGAGGGGGAGAACTCTACAATGACGGGTACATCAGAAATAAAATCGGGGAGATAACTCTTCAATGACAAGTCATCATGATATCAGCGATATTTTTCTGGAATATGGGAAAACATTTTAACTGAAGACCTTGCAGATACAGGGATTCGAAACTCAAGTTGTGATTCAAACCCTTTACCGACAGCCAGTCGAAGGGGTAACCCCACTGGCCAAGATCAGGCCCTGATTTCTCAAAACAAACTTATTTGAGATTTTGCTAAGCTGAGATTTTTCCCATTCCCAGCTATGTTTGAGTTTTTACTGGTTAGAGCACTGAGTGAATGGGAGAAATCTTCAGTGGGAAATGAACCTCTCTGGCTGAGACCAGTAGGATCATCTGACGTCACGCAGCTGCACGATCGTGAACAGACACTCACCACTCGGTGGCCACGGTGCCGGTGTTCTCAAACATCAGGTTGACCACACACGGCTCGCAGTCCAGAGGCGCGGCGCCAAAGTTGAAGTCCATGATGGCGCGCGTATAGACCGGCGGACGGCGGTTATGGCTGGAACAGAGGGAATAGATAGACATTTGAAGAATTGATAGAATTAGTGCTTTATGTTGCAGCAGAGTGTACAGTGAACAGAGAATAAATAACACATGCTCGATACATGGTGAGAGGCCGAGAACAAACTTTCACGTGTCTGTAACAGGTGGCGCTAATTTTCAGATAATTGAATAATTAGATTGATTGCTCATTTGGGATTATGTCACTGTGGGAATATTTCACCAATACGTGACAACTAGACTAATTAATAAGCTCAGTAAATTTGACTCAAATGACAAATTTAAAGAACTCAAATGATAAAACTTTAAAGTATAATTTCCTTTAAAAGTTATAAAATAAGATGCCCAGGAACGGATAAATAAATACTCGAGATGTTAGGCGATGAATAAACCTTGGTCAGTTGGAAACACTTCAACATGTGAGACTTGAACTAACTTCATTTGATGTTTTGCCTACATGTATTCCATTGCTTATCAAACAGTTATAGGTAGTTGTTCCGATCATACATAGCAGTGCTATTTGTCAGATTACCTGTGTCGTGTTGAAACATTGTACATAAGCTCCTGCACTGAAGGATCTGAGTCCAGACAAACATTCATACTGAAACATGAAACATGAATTATTAATTTCAAGAAAAGATAAAATTACATATTTTGAATACAAATTTATGCAAGTTATATATGCATATGCTTGATTGAGAGAATTAATGCCTTTCATCACAGCGGGAATATTTCACTCGTACACAACTCATAAATATTCCATCAATTAAAACCCTGGGCTTTGTTCCAAAGCGCTACAAGTGTCACAACTCCTGTACATTACTAGCATGGAGTTCATAGGGATCATAGCATTACGATTGTTCCGTGGAGCGCAGGCCATGCTTGTGGTACTTATGAAACATGGATTCGAACCCGAGTTCCTGGATTGCCAGTCCGACGCTCTACCGACTAAGCCAAAGGAATCGTCCTGCTGCCCGGCCACACTTACTTGTCCAGGGAGAAGAGGTTCCACAGCTGTTTCTTGCTGATTCCGATGGCACTACCGTAACATCTGGCATCCGTGACGGCCATGATCGGGAAGACGCCCGTGACCAGGATGTGACACAAGTGCTGCGGCTCTGCGACTGTCACGTCAGCAGCATTGCCTGCAGGGTCAGAGGTCAGAGGGCATGGTGAATAATTAATATGATATTGAATTAATTGGTAATTGTAGAGGCCATGGAATTTGGTGGTCAATAATTAATATGGTAACAAAATTAATTAATTGGTAATTGTATGAAGGCATACAAAAGCTTTTTAACCAGAAAGGATTCAAATTAACATCTATATTAAAACTGAAAACTATCGCTACGATTTTTTCTTTTTTCTTTATTTTTTAAAAATGTGTTTCGAACTGATTTCAAGATTCTTTCACTTGTATGACAGGATTGTGACTTGAGAAATAATATTGTAATGCATGAAAGCTCTGAGCAGTGTGTTGTCACATACCTTCAGGTGTGAGGAGTCTGTAGGAGATGGAGTACTGGTATGTGACGCGACGGAGCGGACACACCGTGATGCGCACAATCTGTTTGGATCTGGCGGGCAATACACCATCTATCACTTCCATGTCCAGCCCTGGAGATACACACACAGACATACATCAAACTATGTACTGGTAATCATTCAAACAAATAAAGGTAAGAAAAGCATGGCCATATTTCTCTACTGGGACTGGGACTGTAACTGGTCAAACATCTATATAATGCCCTTCGATGCACCGCGGATTCGGATACAACAAAAATAAAAAAATATAAAATAATTTTAAAAAATTCTTCAGTTATATTCGGTGATATAACGCGGGTATTATAACGCAGGTGGCATGTCATGGACCCCAACTTCAGCATTATATCAAGGGAGCACTGTATATATATATTTTTTAATGCCATGTGATTTAGCGGAGACTGACCTATCTTGTCATTGTTGATGATCTCCTCCGAGTACGGTCCATCTACATGCTGTTCCACCAACAGACTGAAGTGCAGGCTACAGATGCTGTTGTTGTAGATGGTGATGTGGTGCGACACCGATGTCCCAACAACAATGTCTCCGAAGTCATAGTATTTCTCCTCCACCTGATAAACAACCCGACATCTCCACCAATCAGCAGTCAGCTTTACCAGCATGGATCGATCTTAACTAAGGGTGTCACGATTCACCGATGCATCGATATTTTACCTCTTATATCATGATACGCGATTCTGTCTTTGTGAATCGATTCTTAATTTTAATGTGAATCTATTTTAAAATATATGTTCAGATCAATTTCTTTTCATAATATTGCAAATTTTAACAGGTTATTTCCGCTCTTATTGAGTTTAAAGTTCAATTTCAGTATTTTCCACAATTATTTTAAGTGTTTTAATAACAAAACATATTGTTTTCAAATTTTCTCTTCATGGCTGACTTATTTGTACTGGATAATTTAAGAAATAATGACCTTCATATAACATGATTTCTGAAAATCTGTCGAAAGTTCTTTAAAATTGAATCGCGATATGTATCGTATCGTGAGCCTGGTATCGTATTGCGAGATAGGCGAATCGTGGTACCCCTAATCTTAACACTAGTCCGCTAGCCTCAACCCTTTCTCACAATGTTAAAGGTATCCTAAAAACTAGTAGAAAATTACAGATTTGTAACAAATTTGTTCTTTTCTCATAACTTCACTTCAAGACAATACAGAGACTTGATTTTGGCAGCAAACAATATGTTATTTTTGTGAAAGTGACGCTGGGTTATTACCCTCATGTCTCCCATAGATCCCTCCCCGATGACTCGGAGCTTGAACTGCTTCTTCTTCCCGCCAGATGATGTCCCACTCTGACCTTTACCCCACACCACCAGACTTGGCTTCATCACATATTTCCTCTCCTCGATCGGTGCGAACGACCAGATCTGACTCTGAGATAACACGCATGGAGTTGAGATGGTGAAAATGTGCATATATTGTCAAAGCATGCAGAATACATTTTCCAGGCAAATAATATTGTCAAAATACGTTGAATAATTATACCGGTATTTGGCTTTACATCTTCTATTAACCCTCTCCATGCTGAAGGCAACTAGAGATGCAATAAACAGCAGTGTGTACCTGATCCAGCAGGGCGGGGTTAATAATGCTGTCGTGTATGGGTGATATATTCCTGTAGCTACATGAAGCAGAAAATCAATCAATCTAAATAATGTCTTGAATAATTAGTATGTTTTCAGAAATGAAACTTTAATTATTTTTTTTTTAAAGTTTAATTATTTTTTTTTAAATTGGAATTGAGAGTCGCTTTTTAAATTCTTTCTCACAGCTTGAAATATGGGTACCGGTAAGTATAAAATAATACCTGCGACTCGTTAGGTTGAATGATGCCATAGTCGGGTTGAACTTTCAACTGCTTGGCATCAGCATGGGTTAATTTCCACTCAAACCTGAAGAGAAAAAAACACACATCCGAATAAGAATCATGACTACTGACCATTTAATTAATTTTGTTTATAACAGAAATCTGTCTTTGAAGAACACAGATTTATATTTTTATCAATTGTTCAATAAATCCAGGCCTTTATCAAGATCATGAAACGTTTTGAGTCCGACTTCATGCTCACAAATCCCTTCATAAAAGTTGAGGAGTACAAAATCATACTCAAAAGTCCCAGTAAATTTTGTGGTGTAATTTAGGCAAGAAGTCTGGCAAATAAGATTCTACAAGCAGACTGCCAAGTGTTCTGGAGGAGTGTTGCTGGAGCCATGTTCCCGAAGCCATCAACTGCATACACAACACCATTAACCCTTCAATGCAGGAAGATTTGATGATCCCGAAAGTAAACTTTTCCTTCACGAATGCAAAAACAATGTCATTATGTATAGGATAGCTAGCTTTGGGAACATGGCGACCGGTTCCGTTCCACAGAGATTCCGACCTGAGTGGAATCCTGGAGATGTTCTTGATGGAGTACACCCTCTTGGAGGCAGTCCCGGCACACGTGGGCGGGAAGAACATCACTCCGTCGGAATCCATCAACACTTCAGCCGATTCTGCAGATCCACAAAGCTGCAACATCTGGAAACAATAATGGTGGAATTTAGTCACAGATGAATATATACTTTACTACGTTAAATGTAAATTAATATTTCTATTTAATGTCCATTGAGAATGTTATTCAGATAAATCACACACTTTGCCTTGTTTGAAATATTGAAGAATCGGGCCCCAAGATTACAAACATTTTTTGAGTACGATTTCATGTTTGTTCGCAAATCTCTGTATTAAATTAGAGATTGAGTATGAAATCGTACTCAGAACATTTCATAATCTAAGTACCTGGGCCCGAGATTACGAAACTTTTCTGAGTACGATTTCATACTCAACTCAGAATTGTGTTCATAAAACGTCATGTGACGTCATGAGCACATTTTTGTGCTCAGAAAGTTTCGTAATCTCGGGGCCTGGCATTGTTTTATGCTTAACCCTCTCCCTGCTGGATTAGGCACAGGCCTTACTCTTTAAGGAATTTCCAGTTGCCTTCACCATGGAGAGGGTTAATCTAACCATTACATTGGTGCATGTCAGTATGATGTACCCACCCTGTTGTACTTCTCATTGTCATTCAGCCTGAGTGTCAGAGCATGTCTGTACGTCTTCACGTCTGTCGGAGTGCATTTCACCACGAATATCTGAATTCCTCCTTTCAACAAACCTGCAGATGGCTTGATGGAAAACGTGCTGAAAATATGACAAAATACAAACACATAAAATAATTGCAATTAATCCTTGAATTAAATCACTAATCAAAAAAATATTGTATCAATACATCTGTCTATAAACATTATGTATGATTATTTCTATGACAAATTAGAATTATCTCCCCTTTGGGTCACCACATTAATTTGTTATTATAAGCATAAAACATACAGCAAGTTTAATAGCATAGGTGCCACTACCTACCTTGATCTATAAATGCAAAATAAAAAAATCACTGGCATCATATATAATTAAATACTATTTCAGGACAGAAATTTCACAACCATTTTTATGAAAAACAGTGAATGATCTCCCCTTTGACTGTAGAAGTTAATAAGAAAGCGCTCACTTGTTCGGGTCTTTCTCCATGTCGTACAAGATAGGTGTGGTGCCAGTGTTGGTCATACACATGGTGCGATATGTTGACTCCTTGGTGTTCACTGCAGGGAACACCAGCTTGGGAGTGTTCAGGTCGTAGCGGGGTAGGAAGCGTTCATTGTTGGGCATGAACGTGTGTCCTGACAAGAAAGAACAATCATTAGTTAATTAAGCGAAATGCAATGGATCCGAAATCTACTTGGTTTATTACGCATGGTGACGGGCCAAGTGTGGTTAAGTACCTGTACATGTGACGGTGAGACACCAGGGCGGACAGTGTGAGATGTCCTCCACCAGGCGGTAGTCTCGCAGACTCTTGTAGAACACGAAACATTCCAACTCTGCCCCGTACAGCTGGTTAGGAACACCCTGAAATCATACAACACGAAACATTCCAACTCTGCCCCGTACAACTGGTTAGGAACACCCTGAAATCATACAACACGAAACATTCCAACTCTGCCCCGTACAGCTGGTTAGGAACACCCTGAAATCATACCAAAACTAAATCATTTTAATATGCTTTATCGACAAAGTTCATTCAACATGATTAAATAAAGTAGAACACATCAATTGAAGTGTGTCAGTATCTATTTTTTGTAGAAATATTAATAAATACTACAATAGACAAGTTGTTGTTTTTTGTGTATTTATTTTAATACTGGGGTTTATAGTCCCTTCTCCCTGCTGAATAAAAATTAAAATATTCTATTTCTGCATGTGATCGGGCAACTTAAGTCACCTTCAGCAGGGAGAGGGTTAAAAGTAAATTAAGTCGCCTTCAGCAGGGAGAGGGTTCAAAGTAAATTAAGTCGCCTTCAGCAGGGAGAGGGTTCAAAGTAAATTCGAGAACTCACTGGTTTGAAGGTGACTCTGAAGGAACAGCTCTTGAGGGGAGGGATATCCATCGAAGTCGGGAACACAGAGAAAACATGGTTGGCATCTGTGGATAAAAGTCAACGTACATTTTTTATTAAAATACTCTTGTAAGAAATCAACATTATTTTATATCTTGTGGTTTTCAAAGTACACTTTTCTGACTTTGTGAAGCATTCATGGTAAGATCTGCTCTTCTTGGTTGAAAAATATCACAATTATCTATATTCAACAATGTAGGAATTTGACGTGATATCATATTAATCTGATTTTTACAAAGCACAATGCATTGTTGTCTAAATGTGAGTATTCTTACCTCCCATCCACTGAACAGTCACTTTCCCCTTAGTGTGGTTGGTCACATTGACAGTCTGAAACAAACAGGGGAACAACCTGACAGGGTTGTCATATTCTATTCTATGTATTCTAGTTGGCTGCAAAGTTTGTTTGTAGCTGTGTGACATAAAATACCTTATCCACCATACAGTGAAGCATAAGTCGTGACGTAAATAGCGGCTGCAAGTGGGTCATCGAATTTCGAAGAGTATCATTTAAAACTAGGAATTCCGGTGATAAGCTAACAGA
>JAVCKZ010080659.1:0-12726 GCA_034780755.1 Lepetodrilus elevatus
GGGATGCTACACCGGTAAGCGTGTGCTAACGTGTTGCGCCGTAAGGCACCGTTAAAAGTATGAATCCAGCTTTATGGACCCGTTCAGCCTGCCACTACTTTGTAGAAAAATAGTGTAGTTGTAGTGAAATGTAGTGCAGCCTGAATGCAGCCCAAATGCAGCCTAGTCCCGAAAATACTGGACAGAGTGGTGTAACAGAGTTCTGTTTTATGTTCTGTTTGTTTACAGGAGACGAGCCTGCACTACACAACAGAACACCCGGCTCTGGTAGACAGCGAACTGTTTGAGGACTTGCCGGAACATCTGCAGGCTGAGATTGAGGATGCTATAGCATGGCACGGGTCAGTGTTAGATACCAGTGTTGTCAGTGGAGGATTTAGTAGTATCTCTAGGGCGGGTGGTAGCGACTGTTTGAATTTTGGAGCCAAATACCCCAGGTTCAAATCCCACCCTGGGAGTTTGGTTTCAATGTTCGCGAAAGTTACCTTTCCGACATGATCATGATGTGTTGTGGCAGTGCAGTTATCAGAGAGAGAGAGAGGGAGGGGTATCAATGAATGGAACTAATTATTACACTGAAAGAAATAATAAATGAATTAATCCAAGTATTTAAAAACTTTTCATGGACTGACTTCAGGTTGGAGCCTCGGTCGTCACGGTTACGGGGGCTGCCACTTGGCGAGACGCCGACCTCTATGTCAAGCGTCAGCGAGGTCGACGAACTGATGGCCAACATTGACCTCATGGACACGGTATGTAGTCGCTGGAGACGTTGCTTGAAGTACTGAAAGAGCATCTAGAACTGTCAAGGCTCCATGATAGTGCGATGTGTCTGAATTGGTAAAACGAGATGCAGAATTTACATTACCAATGCCTCACTCTATGTATAATAATGCAGATTCTATGTAGAGTACAGTCACATGATGTTTTCCGTTTCAGACATAAGTTTTCATTGTGGTGTTCAGAAATAACTTTTATTTGGATCAGAATTCCCCTTGAAATACAGAACTCGTATTCTGACATTGCAGCCGCACGACCTCTCGACCTCCAGCTCCTCTGAAGATCTGCCGTTTATCGAGGACCCCGGGCGTCTAGAGTCGTGCGTGGACGCTCTCCGGGGAATTGTCGGCGACACCGTTCCGCAGGACGAACTGGTCCGCATTGCCATGGCAGCCGACTACGACACAAACAGAGCTCTCAACTTCTTCTTCTCGTCATAGCACTGGGAGGAATCTTAGCGGCATTTTACTGTATTGATATTACTACATGTTACGTGATTAGCCGGAATTATTTTTAATTTTTGGTTTACGGATCTGCCGATCTTTGATTTCGTAACCCCATGTTTTTTTAAGTATTATTTCTGATACTGTTGTGTATGGTTTAAATATTCCAACTGCGATGTAAAGTACTAATTTAATCAAAAATAATCCTGAAATATATTTTCATTTTTTTTTAAACAATTCCGTCGTAAAAATAATACAAGAAACCACCTTTAACTTTAACTAATTTGTTGTAAATTTCTACCCCAACTTTTGGTTTTCATGGGAAAATATCCGTAAACCAAATGGTCAAAAATAACTTGTGCTTTAACTTTTTATCTTGTGATATATTAAACTCCCTGACATCCCCAGCTGCCCTCAGTGGGAAGAAGGTTAAACGACTGCAGTCCCCAAGTGGTGCTTACTAAGCTGATAGACATTGTCCGGATTTTAGCGTCAGTGTTACTTCACTTATATCTGTGTGATAGTGGGACTCGCTGTAACTGATTCAAACGAGTTCCATTGGTAGCATGCTGCAAATATCTAAATACAGTGCTCCCTCGATATAGCGCCCTTCAATGCACCGCGGATTCGGATACAACGCGGGGTCCAACGTGGACCCCATTTAACCACAAACAAAAACAAACAAAAAATTCTCTTTTTTTTCTCCAATTATATTCATTGATATAACGCGGGTATGATAACGCGGGTGGCCTGTCATGGACCCCAACTTCAGCGTTATATCGAGGGAGCACTAGATATGTGATACCAGACTTTACTGGTTCATCTGGAATGACATCCTCATCATAGCGATGATAGCGTGTACACATTATACAGAGATCAGGGCCCCTATTCTCGAAACTTCTTAAGATTTTCTTAACTTAAGAACGTGACTAGCTCATGCTATAGGTATCTTTAAGATAAAGTTAAGAACGTTCTTAGGCTAAGAAGATCGTAAGAACATTTCGAGAATAGGGCCCCAGAACAGGAAGGGGTGTTTTTGATGGACTAATCTCAGTTTCCTTTTGAAATCAAGATAACACGATCAAACATTTCAGAATATCTAATAGGGGAGTTTTTCTGAGTGCGAACTGTTTGTTTCTCTCCATTTTTTTTTTATATACACACACTAATATATATATTTACATTATGTTTCTAATACCAGTATGGCTGTTTTATGTAGTATAGATATTAAGAATGAAATCCGTAAGAATGTAAAAAATAAATTAAATTTATTAAAGTGGTTGTTTATGAATAAATCTGTTTATTTGTTGTGTGAATTGTCTTGGAATAATATAATGTTAAATTGTGATTTATCTGAATCTGTTAATATTTTTTTTCACAATTATGTATTTTCAAGTCTCTTGCCTATACAGTGTTCAAATACCAAATCATTCAAAAATACTTTGAAGATTTTTGTGCAATACTTATATTTAGTCTACTTAGAAAATGTGATTGATAATTTCAGCAACAAAGTTTGAATACCAATTTTGATATGTTCGATGTTTAATTGTGAAAAAATATCAATTTAAATATATTTCATACCAAATTCATGTTCAGTATGGTTTTTTTTGTGTATAATTATTATAATAATATTTGGGCACATAGTATGCAAGAGCTGTAGGGATATATGCTTAATAATTCATGTACTCATATTTTATGTATTTTAATGTGTTTATTTTGTATCATTTATCTGAATGCATTTGTCTCGGCTGTTTCTATTTATAGCCACCCACTCACATACTTTCCGCTGAATTCAAAATGGTTTATTTGTTGTCACTTGCATTTATTTTGAATTATTTTGTTTTAGCAGTACAGTACTTGGTTTGTCGATGTACGTGTATTGATTTTGTTAGTCATTTGAATTTGTATTTAAATATTGTTTTCTTACATGAACGACTAATGGCTGAAAATGATACTGTGACCAGTTGAATATATTCTCATTTCTTGGTATATCATCAAACTGTTGTTAGCTAGCTCACAGGGTGGGTGATACTGCAATGGTAGAAATGTTGGACTTACAGAGCCGAGGGCACCGGGTTCAAATCCCATCCCGGGACCCGGACATTAATTTTCGTGAAAGTTACTTTTCTGACGTGATATTGATAGGATGCACTGTCTGTACAGTGGCAATGCAGTTATCATCCTTAATCTGTCAGTACCAGCCGGTGCTCGCAGGTTTACGGCAACATTCAGCGCTACAGATGTTGTGTTTCCTCATGCTCTAAACTGTGATATAAGTTAAAGAATCTTGAAAGCGACTCTAAACCCCAATTAAAAAAAACCAAACAAACACGCTAGCTCACTTGAAATGAAGATGTAAAGCATGCATCCATTTAAACCTTTCCTGGGTGTTGTTTATCAAAGCTCTTGTATCTACTAAGATACCATAGCACTTGTAGCGATCTCTTATACATGGGGATCGGGTACTTAGTCGAGTGCTATGTTTTCATAGTGGACAAGAGAGGTTCGAGAAACGATACACTGAATGACAGGTATTTACTACCGATTTGTGACTTTGTACACACATGTACATGGAAATGATGGCACAGAGATCTTTTTAGGTATCGACATGTTTGTAATTGGAGGAAAACCCATACAACAGTTGACATTTTACTTCACTTTACATGATTTATTTCGGTTTTATTAAATATTTTATTTAGGACATGAATACACGAATCTCCATCACCATTTCTTTCAAGGCATTTCTCATCTACCAGTTTTATTTATAGTTGGGGGGAAAAACATGTAAAATTCATTTATCCAATTTGCTCGAGGGACATTTTTTCAACTACGGCAAGTGTTTAGAAGTAAAGAAGCATTGTGATAAAAAAGAAAATGATCTCAATTTCAGGCTTACTATTCATTCTTCACTTTTCTGACAAAGCATTCATAATTTTTACAAATATTGAGCTAATTACTACATACTTTGTGTTGCTATTTGTAATGCTTTGTGAAGATTGTAATTGGTTTGATACCTTAAATTTCAATATGTTATTTATTTTATACAATTATGAAAGACATTTGTCAGTATTTACACTTTTGTTGGCAACGCAATGTGTTGTTGGCAACGCAATGTGTGTTCAAACATCGCGAGCCATTTGTGTACATCACGCATTCTCAACTCACTGGGAATCATGAACTGTTCACAATCGTGGATTGATGAACACGATTTAAGATCTGAACGAGAGCTGCAATCTGTGTTTATGGGTCATGAAACACGTGTACAATCATGTGTACAACCATGTACAATCCTGTGATGAACATTGATCATTGTGCGTACAATTCAATGTGATGACCATATATCATGTGTACGATTATATATGTGATGACCGTGTGCAGTGGTCTATGCGACGACCTACAATCTGTTAATGCGTACAATGTGATGACTGAGACTGTTGTTAGGGTATGCACAAGATATTTACACCTACGTTGTTACAGCTTTTTCCCCCCTACGACTGTACATACAACAGAGAATATTGTACATACCGTGCTCTGTACAGATTTGATATAAGTATTTCTAGAGAACATTTTACAATATATGTGTTTGGATCATTAGTATCGAGTAGCGATGTTAAATTAAAACTTCTAATGCAATTTCAAATATTTATTAATTTATTCAATGTTCCAAAGTTTTATTATAGATTCTCCGAAACATTATTTATACATCTGTTAATGTAACGCACCACCTATGTTAATCTGTAGTGAAGTAAACGGATAGTTGTCAGTTCTGCCCAAATTTGGATGTTTTCATACATTTTCTATTAGGTGTCGACATGTCATGACATGGCACCAAGATGTAACCTGTTTATATGAATTATTGGTGGTATCAGATCTGTAGTAGTTCTGTGTCAATCCATGGTGTTCTGTACATGCCTATAATTATTAAATATGGCTACGATGCCAAGAATCTCTCTTGCTCGCCTTCACTGTGTTTATCTCTCATTTGTTTATCAGGTATTCTGGCCCCGAGATTATGAAGCTTTTATAAAAGTACTGTTCCACCTCAAGTATTGGTCACAATCCCCCCCATATAACATTTTGAGCTTGAAATCGTACTTGAAAAGATTCTTAATCTCGGGGGCCAGATTTACCCAATTTCTTACCCAACAAGCCGCGTGTTAGCCGGTCTTTCGATAGTGGCAAAGCGGGCGCTTGCCGGCGGCTGAGAATGTGGAATTACTGGGCACATCGAACACGTTTGCTAGGTTACCGGGGTCAATCGGCTGCCAATTGGGGGTCAGCCGGTGTGAAACCAAACAAACCTCATGCTTGCAGTATTGTAGACCAGTTAGGACAGTTCCCAATATTGAAATCTGGTTGAAAACTCGTAAAAAGAAACACCTACTTTTAGAACTCTCACAGCATTGCTGCATTAGAATTATTATTAGAACACTGACAATCCAAAACAGGTACAGTAGACCTCGCCTATAACGGACTGAAGCTGAAGTCCTGGGCCAGAGATTACGAAACATTTCTGAGTGCAACTCCATACTCAACTCAAAATGTTGTTCATATAAACGTCATGTGACGTTGTACCATATGTACTCAGGCTATGACGTCACATGACGTTTTATGAATAAAATTCTGGGTTGAGTATGGAGTCATACTCAGAAAAGTTTCGTAATCTCGGGGCCTGGTCCCGTCTAATGCTAATTATGGCATATGCATATAACAGACTTCGCACATAATGCACAAAAATATCCGGTCCCATTGAGTACGTTATATGCGAGATCTACTGTAATTATAATTCGAACATTAACAGGTATATGACCCATCAGTTGATCAGATCCAGGTTCATAGACTTTCACCGGCACTTCAGGCTTACACCCACTGAATCCTCTCCGACAACCAACAAAAAATTAAGTGAAATACTTTGATCAAAGAGTAAATGTTATTTATTTACATCTATTTTTACCTGGCTCTTCATTTATTGCACATGGCTACACTGATACAATCATGGGAATCTCATATTTACAGCGGCCAGTTTTATTAATCACATTCTTAAATATACTCTAATGAGAAATGATGACTACTAAATGTATGCGTATTATCAGTCTCTGATATAATTTTAACCCTCACGCTGCTGGGTTAATTCAACTGCTCCATAAGGCATCTCCAGCAGAAAGAAGGTTAATATTCATATGCTATAAATAATTTAAATTAAATAGTTTGTCAGTCAATAAATTACTTGAGTCTGCGTGAATGTATACGATGCCAAAACAAGGAGCATTTCTTTGAATAAATATGGTACAGTGTAGTTATAATGTATTCATAAAGTAGCCAATGGTTCATCAAAGAGGTTGGCTGGTCTGTTTGCTGTGGTCGTGATAGTGCGAGAGAGTTTGGCCTATTAATGTCGGCATCCACAGTATTTCAATGGTCTGTTCATGGTGGGATGAAAACCTGATATAATGGAAAGATCAAGCCATGGCTTGTGGACTGCATCATGAGCCTGACGCTTGGACTGCATCATATCATGAGCCTGACGCATAAAACATTTCAAGGAAAATATCTAAAAACTAAATTGAATTACTAGTACAGATGTATATGAAAAATGGACATTCTATTACTTGAGATTCACTATGTAGAACATGGTACAAATGAAAAATTGCAACAAATAAACAAACCAAGATATATAAATCTTCTTTGAGATTAATCATTAAAACCTGGGGGCCCCGATTCTCGAAATGTTCTTATGATCTTCTTATCCTACTAAGAAAAGTTTTTAACGATTCTTATATGAAGTTTGTAATAACATTTTGAGAATAGCCCCCTGATTTAATTTTTTTTATAATTTAACATGATTTACATTTTTTTCTCTGTCTTATTATTCTAGATGATAATTTACTACAAAATTTAGACATGGTTATTAAGTCTTAAAGTCTCAATACAAATTTCTAACGAAGCAACGGCAAGAAAACAGAATAGCTTAGAAGTAGAGAAGTCAACAAGCACACAGGACATTGAGAAGATTCAGACCAGCCAACATTCTTGAACATACACTAGGTTACTACTTTAACTGAGAAGAATTGCTACGTATATAACCGGTATACACATGATCAACGATGCAGTTCAGAGAACCTAGATACAACTTGCCAGTTTGTTAACGAGTTTCCCACATGATGATGGAGGAAAGTAACAGAACGGATTAAACGGTTTGAACAGTATGTACACACGCACATTCTAGCACTTTTTAAAAAGATGAGAAAAGATTGAAAGTCAAACTATATGAATAATGATGGTGGCACATTGAGTGGACATGTCTAACATTGGAATTCAGCTGCAGGTCTAACAATGAATTGTTATTGTTTTATGTAACAGCGGGAGGGTCTAACATTGAAATTCAAGTCTATCATTGGAATTAATGGAACATAAGAATTCAGGTCTAATATTAGAATTCAGCTGCAGGTCTAACATTGGTATTCATGTCTAACATTGGAATTCATGTCTAACATGGGAATTAACATGACAAAAATGCCCGTGAAAATTGTGGCATTGACATTCAATTACGTCTTAAATAAATAGTTTACATATTTTTCACCTAATATGTAATATTGTGATATTTGTAACATTTCTGTAGCATGATGCCAGTGCAGAATAACATACCCAACTGTCCGTGACCTCCTAACTGTCCGTGACCTCCTAGCTGGGATAACAGAAACAGCCACACAACAGGGAGCAGATATATATCCTTTGGTCACTTACGTATACCATTCACTGCATTCATTCATTCCTAGGGCCTGCTCCTTTCTAGCTGTTCTGCCTGTACTTTCTGTCCGACGCATGCACAGTTACACTGTGCTGTGTTGATCCTTGGTAACTGTGCATGCGTCTGACAGAAAGTACAGACAGAACAGCTGGAAAGGAGCAGGCCCCTGCTCTCTTCCTGACAAAGTTCACATCCTGTTTTCCTCATTGTTTCAGTATTATCATATTGGTCTGTTTATGGCAGGACAAGAACCTACAACAACTGTTATGTTGTGACTTGAGCCACAATCTGGTCTGATAAACCAAGGGCAGGGGGTCAATGTTAAGGTATCTGTGTGACCCCCTGGCAATTACAGATTTGACCTCCATTAACATTGGGCCTATGGAGAATGACCCCCTTATTATTTTTCTAATTTAGAACACCGAAGGGCGATACTGTGCCATTATTAATAGACAATTGCAGACCAATCTTCCCATCACTTGAACCTAGTCGCCTATACAGAGAATATTATTGGGACCCAGGTAAGGACTAGAGCTAGAATATTCTGATGTTAGTATAACCCTTAGTCCGCTACATTGTCCCGCCCCTAAAACATCGTGAAATTTGCTAGATAATATCATCATAAATGTTAGCCAACACAAGAAACAAATGTCGAAATGCCACATAATTCAACTTTCACTTTCAGTGCATGAATAGATATCCTTAAGAAATGCTAGTTTCCATTTAGACATTTCTTGACACAAACACTTGCAACAGATGATGAGAACACAACAACACAACATTGCAGCAGTTGATTTACACAAAGAGGCCAGTTCTTTAGACTTGAGTGAGTGATTATTAGGGAGTTTAAACTCACCGTGGGCTTCTTTCACCCATTTGCGACGACCCTCTAGACTGCAAAATATGCTGATCAAAACATTTTTCAAATGAATCTACATATTCCGAACCTCGGTTGACATACTTAAAGAGGAGTGATATGTACTTCAACAATAATATAAACAAGTAAATATTTAATGAACGTTTTCATCCATATGAGCTCATCTTGATGTGCTTAAGCCTATACATCTGAACAAGGAAGCACTACCATATACCTATATATATAGGAAGCTGGAGTTTTGGTTCTATGCATTAATAAATGGGGAGGGGGGGGTTAATACAAACAAAATGAGAATAAAATCAGGAGTGATCCAAGTCACCCGTATATTTCCATCAGAAAAAAATATTACATATTATTTAGATGACTTGTACTCAATGTCAGGCTGATTTCGCTTTTGTATCCAGGTTTTAACCTAAATTTTGGCTTTAACATAAATTCTGCAGAATGGCTTGTAAAATTATTTGATTCAAGGAATAGGATACCTGTAGCATTATGCCATGGTACCGTTAACACAGGTGCTTTCTTGGGATCATAACATTAATTTCCATATTTTTCTAAATAATTGTAAAAGAAGAGGTGAAAGAATGCATTTTATGTTCATCAGTAAATTACTCTGAAAAAAAAAGAGAAGAATAAATAATAATAATTATTGATGTGCCATTAGTTTCTGCACAACCATATTTAGTTGATAAAATAAATAAGACACAATATTAGATACCTTTAGTTTTCTCTTTCAACTTCAAATGCGAGAATCAAGTGATATTATTCACGTTCATGTTCTAATTTACACATCAACGTGGGAAAGCCTGTCAATTATCACATGATGAACAAAATCATGTGATATAGTATGCAGGGATTCTTGCGTTTTAAGATAAACATGGTTAAACTAAAGGTCTCTATTATCATAATAAATTAACTGCATATTGTCTTAAAGATCATTCCTTCCAATGCAAGGCAATATTTGTCTATAGGCTCACCATATATACAGGCATAAGGCCAGAAAACTATTCCATTATTTATTATGACTGAGGTTTCAGTAATTTGATTAGGAAAGGGAAACCGTATTTTAGTTCCGATATTTCATGGGGGGATATGAAATTTCAGTCTGATGAGATGATAATATCCGAACTGTCTTTCTTGAGGTTTGGATCGTCTCCCCTGCGGCTACACTAGCAGACGACACGACGACCGCATATCACAGACGTCGTCAACACAGAGATAAATCACAGTTATCTCCCCTGCACCAGACATGCATCCTTCGAATAACTTCAATCCATCCGCAGTATTGTCTATGGCGATATTTCAGGAGATATTCTTCAAGAAGTTTTTTCATCCAGATGGTTAAGTTATCTCCCTTCCTACGAGGTCACTGCACCTTTTGCCTTTTCAAGGCAAATTGTTGATCCTGAGATGGTTATGAAACAGACGCCATTGCCAGGAAAGTCTGGATGATGAACTCCGAACAGACGGACGACCTCGCTTCAATGTCAGCCATTTGCAATGGCCGCGGCTCTGGCAGCGGAATCCACAACAGCCAAAGCCGGTATTTTATCACAGTTCACCATCCATGTTTTCATTGTTTTCGTGGCTGCTGTCGAACGTCCAGTCTACCGTCTGTTTTGTAGGAATGATGGCACTATAACGCTAGCAGAGCGGTCGACCTGGATCAGGTATGTAACAACCTCGATCTTCTGGAAGGATTGAGTGCTGCAAAAATAAGAAGAGAAGTATCAGCTTTTCTGCTCTCGATAAAGAACTGTGCAAAAAGCTACACGCTATAATGGAAATGAAAGCTACATACTTTTGAGGAGATTTAAATAATTAAGATTCTGAAATACGTTTTAAGGAAATTTAAATAATTGGTTTCTGGATAGAAAGCAGAAAAAGATTCATCGTTCATGCAATGTATGTCTTCTCCCTGGAGTCTTCATTCAAGTAATCATAAATAGTCATGGATGAGGGGGAAAATAAAATAACATTCCCAAGAAACATTCATTATCCAACTATTGGTGCCATAATGTAAATGGAGCTATGCCCGGTTTAGGTTTTCAGATTTTGATTTCAATGACATTATTTCCCAGAATTTCATAAAGGTTGAAATAATTTCACTGAGCGTGCAATTGGAATATACAACATAATGTACATGTACAGCCAATAAATATGTGTGCCATTTTGCATCTGAAATATTCATTAACATTCAAATAATGTCTGTGATGTCTGTGATAGAAAAATACCAGTCATTGAATTGTAATTAGTTAGAAATAAAATTCAAACAAGCAACTCAACAGACAACTCAGACAGTTTGAAAAAGATGAATATATCTCAAACATTGACAATGTTGTCAGAACATATTATTATCATGATGTCAGGTTTACCAATGAAAAAGCAAAATTGCATTTATCAGGGATGTAAACTTTTTTCTTTTTTTTTTAAAAACAATATTTATTTCAGAAAAACTTGTAACATGTAACTTGACCATAAAACGTACGCGCCCGGATAATTATATAAATAACAAAACATCACATTTACTACTAGCAGAAATTATCAGAAATGGATCCGGCTACTGGGTGGAGCGTCTATATCTATCCCTGATTTAATATGAATGAAAAACAATTTAATGAGGAAAATACACACAACTTAGTCAAAATTGTGTACTAACAACAGCTACTGGTACCCAGCAATCAAATACAATGTACTCCAAACTGGGCAGATTTGACTGGAGTGGATCCATGTATGAACAAGTGGAAATTTTCAATTGCATATACATACTAGCCATCTATTATTGAATGGTTTGTGCAAATTCAAAATCACACACGGACAATGACGAAACAGCAAAACACGCAAAATAAATGACTGGAACATGGACAGGATTTGCACATACACATACCAGAGGCAGCGATCGAAACTAACTATAAAACTTAGTAACCCGAATAGTGATACAAATAACAAATATTATGAATTTCTACTAGTCCTTAGGATACGAAGCATGTGAAGCTAATTCATTCAAGAAAGACCAACAATCACTTCAAATGAAACCAACTGCAAATATTCAAAACAATTTTGTGGTCTTTAAATATTTTTGTCTCTCAACCAGCCATGGATAATAACAATATCCAAAATCCATGTAGAAATATAAAATTACTAGGAAATTCATATTTATTAATTAAATTTATCATCGCCTTTCAAATTCGTTCTTCATTTTATTTTAGAATAATCCCAGAATTAAGTCTCCTTCAAATTTATGCAATGACAATTGTACATGTAATTTCCGTTTTTGTTCTGTCGATGTCCATGAAAATCAAACACAAAACATTGCATACAACAAAGTTATCATTAATATGCAATCAATTCCTGTGAAATCACAAGCCAATGTTAACATCCACGATGACTTCCCAGGGTCGATGTCGTGCCAGTGTCTACACTATATAGCCGAGGAATCACTGACAATAGGGAATCGTTTTGTGAAGATCTTGTGTCCACTGAGTGACCATAGTACGCTCGTATCAATCTACTGATCACTAGAAGGGTGCTAAGAGCTCTTAACTGATACGATAGCTGCATGAAAGGGTGTACTGGCTCTACCATTTGAATTATCTGCCCTTAGAATTTTTTTTATTTCCATATAAACGTTATTAATGAATTTGTTAAATGTGAACATAAAGCAAATCTATTCTGATGTCATTCTGTAACTCTCTAAATAATTGTTTGGTTTTTGTTCGTTTTTTTAAAAAACTATCTAGAGAAATCTGGGGCCTGCTCCTTTCTAGCTGTAATGTCTGTGCTTTCTGTCCTGATGCATGCGCAGTTACACGGTGCGGTGTTGATCCTTGATAACTGCACATGTGTCGGACAGAAAGTACGGACATTACAGCTAGAAA
>JAVCKZ010080670.1:0-12725 GCA_034780755.1 Lepetodrilus elevatus
GCGATGTAGCGTTATATATTTATGGTATATTTTTTTAATATTTTTTTACTAACTGCTAATATTATATAGAAAAATATAAAAAATATAAAAGAATTATGATTAAATACGTGCAAGTATGATCTTGTCTCTTTAACATAGATTTCATCAATTTAACAGTATTTCAACCTCAAGAAGGAAATTATGCACTATAGTGAGTGTTTAAAATTGGAACCCCAAAAGAAATATCAGCATAATCCAGGATAACACAAACATATCAGTTTAAAACATGTCTATGACATTGGGATATATTAACATAGATTTAATCAACAGTATTTTAACCTCAAGAATGAAATTATGCACTATTGTGAGAGTTCAAAATTGGAACAGAAAAAAATATGTCAGCATACGGTAATCCATTATACAAATATATCAGCATAATCCATGATAACAGACATATCAGCATAATCCAGGATACCACAAACATATCAGCATAATCCAGGATAACACAAACATATTGGCATACTCCAGGGTCCGTATGCACAGACATAGTTTAATTAAACCGTAGTTTAAGTATCATACCAAAAGTGGTATAACTCGTCGCTTAAACCTAGTTTAGCCTAAACTGTGATTGAACTACATTTGCGCATACGGACCCTGGATAATACAAACATATCGGCATAATCCAGGATAACACAGACATGTCAGCATAATTCAGGATAACACAGACAGAACATGTTGCGCATACATAAGGATTTCAGATATATCACAGTACGTTTCTGATAGCAAAGGAGTAACATTGTATTCGAACAGTGAAATCAACTATGCATGAGTCATGAATTAAATTAAACTGCTTTGCATTATGGTATTGAAGTTAGAACGTTAATTAAATAAGCAGCAAACAATACAGCATTTACATGTCTAACACTTGGAGCATGAACATTTCCAATAAGACAATTTGGGTGGTATACTCCCATGGGAGTTGAGAATGTTCAAGTGAGTACACAGTGAAGCGGTGCCCAGGGTAACAGACGTAGCACTGAACATGCTTTAGTGTTGATCTGGCATAGCATAAACATACCAAAACATGAATAATAAATGTTATCTATTATACAACCCCCATGGAATGTAGCAACGTTCTGACAGCAGATTCTTCAATAGGAATTACAGTCACCCCTCCATATGTAATACTGACACCATCAGCATCTGCCGTGGAAATCAGAACCACATCTTGTATGACATTTCCAGTTTCCTCACGCAGAAAAAAAAGGTTAATTGTAAATTGATAAACAACCAATAGCTTTTCCATTTGCACTTGTGAACTCATAATATATACAATTTTCAAAATAAACAATAGATTTTTTTTCCCAAAAAATATTGTGCAGCCTCGTCATCCAGCATTTGCATTTCGACTGGACTCTCTGATGCTGTTTAATTTCTCACTACGTTTGTTCTTATTCAGTGTTGGGGTCTTGCTGTCTTTAACTTGATCAGCAGCTCTAGTTCTGGGATTTTTGTCTCCGGTTATTAATTTCTCATTTAGATTCTTCTTTGTGTTGGCAGGATCACCCTGCGGCATGGGTAAATTTAGCTTAGGACCACTCAAGTTGGACGCGGAATCTTTTCCCTTCACTGCAAGACCAGGAGCACTACTAGGCAGCTTTGGCAGCGTCAGTTGCTTCCCATCTACGTCTTTAACTAGTTTGCTGAGCACGGGTTTGGACGTGACAGCGCTGGTGGTGTTCATAGCTGTTTGTGATGGGGCAGGGACATGGAAGAAATACAGCTGAAAAGAAGAAAAGGAAATATTCAAATCGGGGTCCTGAAATTACGAAACTTTTTAAGAACAATCCCTGGGGGCCCCGAGATTACGAAATGTTTTATGAACAAAGTTCTGAGTTGAGTATGAAATCGTACTCAGAAACGTTTTGTAATCTCGGGGCCTGGTCGTAAAATTACGAAACCTTTTGAGTACAATTTCAGGCTCAAGCTCAAATTTTATATGGGGATTTGTGAATAAAACTAGTTGAGCAAAAAATCGTAAACAATTTATTTTTTCTTAATCTAGTGCCATGATTGTTTTCACTTTACATAATGTCCATCTTTGACACCACCAGGAATTTGTTCAAAATGGAAACAATAGAACAAGAATAAATATTTCCTAGGTTTAATAGGAATAAAATTATACCAACTGGCTTTTTGGCTTTTCATACCATTGCCAACCGAATTTCACTAACTTCTAAGCTATTAGATTTCTGTCAACAGGTCAAGATGAAATAACTATCAACAGTCATTTGGGGACATAAGTTGTTGTAATGTGCTAAACGTAACACGTGAACTTAATAGTTTAATAGTCTGTACCACTTTCTGCAGCACGTTTAGAAGATATAAACTGACTTACAACAAATCCAGCTGCTAAGGCTGCATGGAATATGACAATCACTGCCATCACCACTATAGCAATCTGAAAAGAAAAACAACGAAAGTTTTCTGTGAAAACAATGCTCGAATTGGTAATATCTCCTCAAATTGTTCTTATTAACTTCTCTTTGGAATAGAAATCTGGCCCCAAGATTACGAAACTTTTCTGAGTACGAGTTCATACTCAACTCAGAATATTTTTCATACAACGTCATGTGACGTCATAGCCCGAATACGTTTTAGTGCTCAGGCTATGACGTCAATGACGTTTTATGAACAAAATTCTGAGTTGAGTATGAAATCGTACTCGGAAAGTTTCGTATTCTCGGGCCCTGTACAGTTAAGTTGCTATGGAAACAGTATTACCTGTTTACTGTCTTCTCGGACAGCTGGCCAGAACGTGAAGACCAGAACGGTTCCGGACAGAGCAGCTCCGATGATGACCAGCGTCCACTGTAACCAGTTGATCTGTATGGTCCAAAGAATCTGAACACAAAATATACGAATATGAACGAAAATTAATCATGTATGTAACACTTACTGTTAACAGAGTAGTGGATATTGCATATTTAGTTATATTACAAAAAGGGCAGTGTCGGTTTTCAGTGATGACTATAATGAACATTGTGATGTCAATAACCAGAGTGAATCACTGAGATAGCAGGGTTGGAATTTAACTTTAAAACGTACTCGCCCGAATAATGATATAAATAAACATTACGAGAAATGGATCTGGCCGACGAGCGAATGGGAGAACTTCTAACCCTGAGATAGTGATGTCAATTACCAGTGACTCACCGAGATAGGGATGTAGATAGCCAGGGAGTATCCGTACACGCTGATGAGCTCCAGGAATGTGTACCGCGACTGACTGCCGCGCCACCACAGCACGGAGAACAGTGCCGCCGGCACCAGCCACCAGTAGCTGAAGATAGCTGTGGCCGCAAATGTCACTGCAAGAAGAAGGAAACGCTGTGACTGACTTGTGCTAAATACAATAAAGTTGTCGTTAGAGGAATTGGAAAAGTATTGATAAAAATACATCTAGGCATGCAATCAATGTTCGAAATTACTGCTGGAAACCCAATGGCCTGAATAATGACAACAAATAACAAATGTTTACAAAAAACATGAATTTCTACTGGCCCTTAGGATACCTTTACCATTGGGAGAAATGGCTGGGCCAGCAGTAATTTCGAACACCGCATGCAATAGAATCTACAATACTGATAACATGGGACAGATCCACAATTTTGTACTAATTGCAGACCTTCCTTGGTGAGTGATTGATTATGGATTTTAACATTGCTGCAGGAATCTTTCACCCATTTGTGACGATGACCTTCCTTAGAAAAGGTGGACAATTATTATGCTAAGATTATTATACTATAAGAGATGGGATTTCCTTCACTATTGACATTGTATACATTCATTACCTTTGTGGAAGTCGTACTTCCAGGTATAGCCAGTGCCGGCGGACTGCATGTAGTTGGCCAGATTGCCCGCGATGGCCGTCGTGAACACCAACGTTGTGCAGATCCAGAACGGTCCTGAACACGGATGCATAACATGACATTGACATATGTGGCAACTAACATGGATATATATGATACACTTTATGATACATCACAGTGCTAGAAATTCAGAAAATAATAAAAGGGTCCTTCTTTATTGGCCCAATGTTAATGGTGGTCAAATTTGTAATTTGTGAGAACAATGTGTGACACAGACTAGAGTATTTGGGTGAAAACAATGTGCGACACAGACTAATTTGGGTGAAAACAAGTTGAGAAACAGACTAGAGTATTTGGGTGAGAACAATGTGCGACACAGACTAGTTATTACCATAGAGGTCCGGGTTGGGTCGGATGTGCGTGGTGAGATAGTTGCGACCTGGGAGTGGCATCATGGAGCCCAGGACGCGGTGCATCACCTGTCTAGTGTCCACATTGAAGAACTGCTGGTAGTACTCGAACGTCCAGAACGACGGCGCCTTCTTCTCGTCCTTCAAGAACTAAAGAGGAAAGTTCAGTGGAGACTGGTTAGGACACCATATTTAACCCTCTCCTTACAGACAAAGCTCTATTAACCCTCTTCCTGCTGAAGGTGACTTAAGTTGCCAGATCACATGCAGAAATAGAACACTTTGATTTTATTCAGCATGGAGAAGGTTAAGAATATTCAATAAAAGAGAACAGCAGAAGGCATGCATAGTATATGCAATGACACAAATACCATTCATTCTATGATATCATCTTGAGCTGAATAGAATAAAATACTATAACGTTGCGTAACTTCCTACCTCTGTTTTATCCCCTGCCTCATCGTCGGATTCTGCCGAGTGAGGAAAGTTGGTGAACGTGTGTGTCTGTGACTTCCCTGCTTCATCTGAATGTGGAATATCTGTATGGCAGAGATGGTTACATGAATAGATAATACCAACCTGCATCTAAAAACGTGAAACTGCAAATAGATTATGTAGCTAAATGTTAAAATGATAACACCAAAATTCAAAATGCTCCTTAAATATAAAGTCGTAGTTGACCAGTAGGCATATGGGTGGGCCTGATATGGGTGGACCTTGTATGGGTGGGCCTGGTTGGCCTGTTGAGTGGACCTGGGCTGCATTTCACGAAAGGGGTGTATATTTACGCCGGACGTAAATGACGCAGATTTGCTTGTATTATGTCATATAAGTTGATTAAATTACGTCTGGCGTAAATATACACCCCTTTTGTGAAACGCAGCTTTGGAGTAGATTAGCCTGATTAAATAATTGGGCATTACCCAACAAAATTCCAAACATTTGTTTACACGTTTACAGGTAATGGAATGGTAGTCTTCGATAAGTTCGAATAAAATTGTTTATTGAATTAACATGATGAGCAATAGCAGACACAAATGTGCATGATCTAGTAAACTCTACTACAACAGATTCAGATTCTTACCCTGAAATTGTAGTTCATCTTTAACTTTGTTCTCCTAAAAGAGAAAACAAACGTACACAAAATGAAAACAAAATAAATTATGCACTTGTACTACTGCCTTCTGGTCATCCTCGAACAATGGCAAATGTAAATAGCAAAAACTCTGTATGTAATAGACTTCTATCTTCATGGAAATAGGATTTCCACCAATATCCAACTTGGACTCCAAGTATCATCATCATGTCATGCAATTTTAAACTAGTCTCTATGCTCGTTGACATGTAATTTTTACTAGTAGCGCGTCATCAATTATCTGATTAAGATTAAAATATCTACTTCTTACAGCTGTCTTAGGGAAAGATATGTCAAGCTGTGTGTATCCACTAAATGGACATCTGATCGAAAACTGAACCAAAACAAATATTGTTGAGGAATATTTAGATTTGCAGTAACTAATAGTAGGTCTACTTCAAAATATATGCACGAAATATTTATGAGTTAAACTAAAGACTGTTCTTAAGTTAACAGAAAGCTAGAAATGCACGTAGAAGTCTCTAGTTACATTGTAATTCTCATCTTCCACGTCGACGGCAAAGGAGGCCATTTTGACAACTTTACCATTTACGCAGTAAATATTTTATGCGTCATGTAGATAAATAATATATCCAATGCATTTTCAAGTATACTATAAATATTTGTTTGTAAATAAATACCGTACCAAGTCATATTTCAATAATATTAATATTTTGTTTCGCAAGTATCTATTTACTGCGGAGTTCGGGCACCTGCCAATATGGCGTCTGCTTTCAAAAACCATGCTCTTCGCATGGCAGGTGGTGTTAAAAAACTGCAGCCAAGCATTCCGGAAAAACTGAAAGGCGGGCGTTTAGAGAAAATAAGTAAGGAAATTGAATTCTCAAGCAAGCACAACAGTGATATCCATTTTGATATTGAAACTGAGGCATTTGACACCCATTTCGTCAGCCGTTCTACTTCTCGAATTGAGACCTTGCATGTGACGTCAATCAATACGTCACACAGCATTTTGGGTGGCAAAACAATGGGATTTTCCGCCGTTGCTCACGTCATCACAGTTTTCTGCCACCCGACGATTGTTCCGTGCAAGGCCTCAATAGACTGTTTGTGACTGATCAGCTGCTGATCATTCGGTTACCAGTTTTCGGCCGACATTGGGAAAACTTGATCTGCTTGTGATAATGCTGGGGTGCAAGCTAGAATACGTATCGATATGTAGGCCTTGCACGGAACAATCGTTTGGAATTGATTGGAAAAATCCCATTGTCTTACCACCCTCGGTGCTGTGTGACGTGTTGGGTGACGTCACATACAAGGTCTCAATTGCTATGTATTGCTACAAAAGCCGTTCAGCCAGCACGTGTAGCAATACATATTAATACTTTTCACTACGGGTCTTGAGGCCGTGTGCTGTGTAGGAAAAGCGATAAGCAAGAAGCCGTTCAACGAGCAATATACATGTAGGGAAAAATATTGTATTCATGTATTCAGGTTGTGGGTCATTTTGCACTAGAACATTATTTCGGGTTGTTTCACTCTGGGTCGTTTCGCGGTAGTTTTTTGGGTCGGGTTGCACTGATATCGTGTCGTTTCGCGCTACTTTCGGGTCGTATTGTACCAAAGGGTTTTGCAACTTACGTCCTAGCTTGGCCCGAGAATCTCTTTTTCAACTTATCGTGACGCCATTTGTATATTCGTCACAGATCAAATTTCGCGGGGCTAGTAAGACACGTGACGTCGGGGTCAACTTGTCACATGACTTTTTAGTACCCTATCGGAATAATGTGTCATGCCACTTCAGAAATGAATGACGGGCAGGCTAGAACAGCACTGTTTCATGGCTGACATATTTGGAATGTATGACAAGCACTAGTAAAATATCTGAACTTGTCTAAGCCATTGGCATACTATGATAGATTTGGAATGTATGACAAGCACTAGTAAAATATCTAACTTGTCTAAGCCATCTTGTCATATAGTGGATGTGTTGTTAATATAATCTTTAGAGCTGCTTTAAAAATAATTTTAGATTCCATTAGCCTTCCCTCAGAATCCCTGTTGATCATAACACCCCCCCGGGCTATCCTAAGGGTTAGTAGAAATGTATATAACATTTATTATTTGTATCACTATTCGGGCTAGTAAGTTTTAAAGTTAGTTTATCTCACTGCATTGCATCAATAGCTGTATCAATACTTCGGTACAATACTATCTCTTGGAGGGTTGTGGTCATCAATAGGCTAACACATTATTTGTTTATGTTGCAGCGAAACACTTGAAATCTATTCTCGATGACTACAAAACTGCTGCCGTTGAGGCTGGTCAGGATATGCGAAGTCGTCCAATCAAATCTTCAATTTACCTCTCAACACTGGCCGCCCTTGGAATACTCGCCAAGACGAAACCGTCCGAGACAGACTTCCGAGCGAAGCTCATCACCAACTCTCAGGACTTGCTGATGGTGGGCGAACCGATCCGGAACCCTCGCACCGATGGACTGATCCAGGATCTGAACCTGTCCCTCAACGAGGGCAAGCTCCACATCACCAATCTGGGGGTGTTGACCCTGGTGTGGAAGTCTGGTCACAGTAGTTGGAGCGGGCTGTTCAGTGCCCAGTGTAAGCAGGTCAAGCCCACGTGGTCGGAGTTCCACAAGCAGGTCGTGGACGTCGGCGTTCTGGGCCGGTGGATGTACATGGACAAGGCTATGGTGGACTACGACGTTAATCCCGACGAGTGGGACGAAGAAGGACGCAGTGTAAAGGTAGACTCGTTAGCGAGTTAACCTTCTCCATGCTGGAGGAAACTTGAGATGCTGATGTGATTGTGAGAAGGGAGAAGGTTAAAGAACAGTCAATATGAACTTTGAAGGATGTTTTGTAACATTTGAGAATGAATGTTTTTTAAAGTTCCGGTTGATGCAAGTTATCTTTCAGATGTGTATGATTGCTTTGTTTTGTAGAAACATTGTGTTTATGATTGTAAATATACTGTGCAAGAGTAGAGATGCAATAGCATATTGCACATGATCTGGCTGGAAGTTTAACTTCTGGAATTAAAATGTAATATAATATACTAAAATATTTTCTTGATTTATTTTTTCTCTCTCATTATCATGTCCTGGGGCCTGTTGCACGACGCTCTTGTAGGCTACAACTATTGTACGGTCAACGCTTTATATTGTGACGGGAGCCCAGTTACAACTATGATAGCGCTACAAGAGTGTCGTGCAACAGGCTCCTCTAATGTACAGGAGTTGCAAGTCTTGTAATGTTTAGGATTGTTTTAGACTGGAACATGGCCCTGATATACTAGTACTGTATAATCAACAGTAACCAATATGAAGTAGACTGAATAATGATATGCTATAGTTGATGAACAGTACATCACCTAGCATGAAGCAACACCTCATCAAAATGTACCTCAAGTGTTGCCAAGTGCTAAGCATGCAAACGGACCAGACATTAGTCTCGGAACATTACGGTTGACATTTCTTCCAAGCATAGTTTTATGATACATTATACCTACATAAAAAGTTGTCACATGCATTATTCTTGCCTTGCAATGTTTGTCGGACACTTGCCAATTTACCAGGTGGCTAATCAAGTTAATGATGCTATACCATGTTTAAGTTTTGCAGGATATATGAATATGATTGGTTAGCTGGTATTTTCTACCCGGGAGACTTGACAGCTCTACAAAGGTTAATTCAAAGATGAATGTGTTTTTGCTTATTTTATGATTTGTATTTTCTTAAAGGCATAATATCACAGATATTAGGGTTGTTTTGGACTAGTTCTTAGCTATAAAGTATAACTGCAAAGTACATTGACTTGATATGTACATAAAATCATGTTTGTACTTCCAAAAAGCTTTCCACCGCTGTGTGGTTGACGATCTCCACTGCAACCCCAGATAGACAACCTGAATATGGTCAGTATGTGTTTTCTTCATTATATGTCATGTAAGGGGGACATAACTCTAATGTTCACTCGCAGATTCCTTCATAGATGAGTTGATGCACCAAAGACAAAATAAATAGTGAATGTTCCCATTATTCATGTACAATAATATTATAATACAATAATAATAATAATAATAGCCTTTTTGCCTGCTCCTACTTTCCGACGTGGCCCCTCTACTCTTCATCTAACAATATTTAGGCTACTCAAACTATTTGGTTATCGTATATATGAGCCGTCATCGCAGGTTTTACTGCAACATTAAGCGCTACGGATTTTGCTGGTTTCCTCCTGCCATAAACTTCCAAGCTGTGATGTAAGTGAAATAATCTTGAAAGCTGTTCTATACAGCCAAAGAACCTGCATTGGCTGCCAATTAAAGCTAGAAATTGACTTTAAAACACTGTGTATCACCTTCCAATGCCAACATGGACTAGCCCCTCCATATCTCTCTGATCTAATTTCAGTCTATGATCCCCCCAGAACTCTCCGATCTCAAAACCAACACCTACTATAACAGTTCCAAAGATGAAATTAAAGTCTTTCGGCCAAGGTGCTTTTAGCTAAGCAGCAGCTACACTGGAATTCTCTCCCATCTGCCATCAAACACTCCCCATCCCTGACATGTTTCAAATCTGCTCTTGAAACCCATCTATTCCGGCTGTATTATTATTGACTATCTCCTGTATATCCCTGTATATTAATGTATATAGTTTTAAATTAATATTAATATGTATGTATTATGTAGCGCTATGAGCATGCATCAGTGGGTGGATATGGCGCGGTATAAATGGCCATTATTATTATACCCCAATTTTAATAACAGAATCGCCAGAATTGTGCTATTATAGATATGTTTGTTATCTAATTATGTTTTTCTACATTTGTGGTAACAATAACCCTACAGAGCTGTAAACAGCTATATTATGGTGCATCTGTACAGAATTAGATACTCCGATTCCGACAAAAAACACCACCATACAAATACCGCTAGCTATGCATGTACACAACGTGAGTTACTGTTGTCCGAGTATCGACAGTGACGGTATCTGTTTGAGAAAAACATTGTCTTGTCTGATGTGAATTCCATTCAATTCCGACCGATACCACTACCGCGTATATCTCTGTGCCGTATCACACTGGCTGGAGAGATGAGAGCGCGGAACCAAATGGCAAACAGACACCGGTACTACGTCACAAAACATCATCCGTGCTGCTCCGACATGAATCGACATCTTGGCATATTTCTTGAAGAACTCTCCCCCCGACCCAACCCCACCCTGGAGCGTACAGCTATGTGGGGTTGACATTTAACGTGACCCGGATTGGCCCCTTCGATCATAGCCTTTAGATTTAGGTGAGGAATGAAGCGAGTTACACGTCCGTGCATGATCCGTTGAATGTGTTAATGTCAGTTACGTATTAGCGTATTAAAGGTGATAATAGATCCCCCGTTGGTGCTGCCATCTGCGTAGACAGCTCAAAGATGGATGGATGGATTGCAACTACTTGTGAATACTACTAATAAATGAGCACTATCCACGTTCGAAAAGTGCGCTCAATGCCATACGTTATTATTACCCCAGTGACCCAGTCATTGGGTCAATGTGCCCCCACTTTCGTTCTCAACTCCATGGGGAGTATGTAATCCGAGCTGCGGTGTCGAGCGCTAGATCAGCATTCCTCACGTCTTTCTCATACTACCGGGTACCCATTCTACTGTTTTGAGATTTGGTGCATGGTACAAATGAATTCTTCGGCGACGTAGTATATCGATGGAACAGCGCGACCTACAGAAGGTTGCGCAATCGACATGAATACGAATCGATGTTTGTTGTTGTTGTTTGTTGTTTTGTATTTTATTTTGTGTATGTGTGTGTGTGTGTGTGTGTGTGTGTGTGTGTGTGTGTGTGTGTGTGTGTGTGTGTGTGTGTGTGTGTGTGTGTGTACATACAGTATTGAAATCTGGCGGGTCTTCCATCCATGCAGCGGGAAGCAACTCTTCCGGGCAATCTGTTTTTGATACGGAAGTTTCCTGGCTGACATTGTGATAGAACTTTGCTTTGTCTATGAAAGAAAATCGTATCGATTATAATTAGTGAAAGACAACTATAAATAGTGATTATTTACACCATATCTTTCGATGTCGTCTATAAATTGCAGAGGTGCGCGCACGCACACACACACACACACACACACACACACACACACACACACACACACACACACACATACACACACACAAACACACATACCGACAAATACATACCCATACATACAATAAAACATACACACACGCAGACAGACGGACCCCCCCCACACACACGCACACACACACACACACACAGATAACTATACATTTACATTATATCTCCCCATCTCTTTCAATCTTTCCATTTCTCAGTGCAGCACTTCATATTTTGTATCCCCTCTCTCTCTCTCTCTCTCTCTCTCTCTCTCTCTCTCTCTCTCTCCATCTCTCAATCACTCGACATTTCCCTTCTTGTTAGTATGCACCAGTATCTTCAAGTCTTGGATTAGATTATGGCAGTTCGATTTGCGATTCTAACTGCGCTTACAGAATTTGTGCCAATTACGCCCAAATGAAATGCACAAATATTGATCACAGAATAAAGTCGCGTGATCTAAAACAATATTGTGAATGTCAGTTCAAGCCCGCGCTTCCCAAGAACTAAATACCTCAGTGACACCCCTGACACGGACTCCTAATACAAGTTCCGCACACTCTTTTCTTATTCGTTTAGACGGATTCCATTTTCCTATGCTTCCAAGTGAACTAACTACTCCTGCTTCCATCTCGACCCGCGTACCAATTATCTCATCCATTTCCTACGACTTCCAACAACTGCAGTAAAATACTTTGTGAAAAGTAATCAGTCTCTGTCAGTAGTACGTGCTCTGTAGTTAGTCGAGGACGTAATGTTCGGACATCTCTTCCCACCGATATAGCTCGCAGATGAAAAGACATCGTCATTTGTAGACAGAATAGCTAACAAGAAACACCGCTACCTTCGCAAGTTATTTCTCTTTCTCTATCTCATTCTTAGTGATGTTTTCACCCACCATGTCTTAATAAGCCTATCGTGACTTCGAAATGGTGTTTTGGAAGGTTATGGCTTTCTAGAATTGTCTGTACAACATATGTCAATGTATACTGAAGCACATTGAAAACGCAACACCGATTTTATTCAATTATTACCGGATTTCAAGATCAAACACATATAACATCAATCATGATGTGAGGCTATGAGGTAATGGAGCAATTCAATGCAAAGTTCTGAGGTTGATTCCCATAAGTCACACTGCCAGTGAAACAGATCACGAAAACACAATAAGTGTGGTAATTTGTGTGAATACAACATTGCACGTTTACAATGTTTTG